>BQNB010027365.1:0-57703 GCA_026074375.1 Tanacetum coccineum | reverse complement strand
ACATATAAAGACCTAAATTCTAATGACTCAAATAAGCAAGAGTTAAGCAAACTATATTAAGAAATAATCTAGAAAAAGGCAACTAAAAATGACATACTACTCTACTATAGTTTTGGTCTTTTTTAGATGAAATGCAAACTTGCAGCTTAAATTTAAGATTCTCAAACACTTTTGACTAGCTAAAAACTTAAAATAGATTAATTCTAGACTACAATAAGCTATATTCAACATAAATAAATCTAAATTAAGCTAGGAATTAAGCCTTAATCAATCTGCAAACTTAGATCCTTAAACACTAATACTACTAAACTGTTTTTGATCTAAAATAATTAAAAATGATATCCAAAGCTAAATGACTCAAAACAGATTTGTGATGATGCATTAGAAACTTAAAACAACCACAAAAACAACAACTCAAATGGATTTTTAAGAAATTACAAAAATAAGCTTATAAATAAACTTTTTAGACTATGAACTTTAGATGAATGGTGAAAATCCTACTAAACTTGCTAAAACCTATTTTTAACTTATTAAAATTGACTCTTAAACTAGCTTAAAGCTTAACATAACTAACTAAACCACCCAAAACAACCTTAGCAGTCTTAACTATTATTAAGACTGCTTAACCCAAACACCCCTTTAAACTTTTGAAAACCATTTTTTTAAGCTAAAACAGACTTAATTAAGCTTAGATTAGTGAAAACAGATGGAGCTCTATGACTATTAAGGACAATTAAGCAAAAACCTATGAAAAATAAGCACTAAATTATAAGCTAGACTAATAAGCTATTCTAACTATTTAAATGACAGATTTTATAAAACTCTAATCAAACTTATTCTAAGCTATCAACTAAACTTATTAAGCTATACTAAGATTGAATAAGCACAGATAAGCAACAGAAATAAGCAGATAAGCAGTTTGATAAGCTAAACACGAAAATAAGCTAAAAAGTAAAATAAGAGATGTACCTTGATCCCAGCTAAACAGGGATCTAAAATTGCTCCAAAGAGCTTAAATCTACAAGTTGCTTAAAGAATAAGCTCTGAATAAGCCCTATAAGCCCTTCCAAGTCTGGCTTATCTTCCAAATGGCTTATTCAGTTTCTTTGAGTGGAATTGAGACAAACAGCTTATTCAGTTAAGCTTAAGGGAGGCTTAACTGAATAAGTGATAGCTTATAAGGTAATGTGAGCTTATTGAGCTTATTAAGTAGTATATAAACACATTTTAAGTAAATTTGTATAAAAGAAACACTAGAATTCAAAACACAATTTAAATAAAACTGGATTTTTATTAATATCAAAAGAGATTACAAGGCTTTTAAAAGGAAATTACATTAATAAAAAGACAATAAGCTAAAATTACACTAAATAAGCTACTAAAACTATATTAAGCTAGATGATTTTCTACTGTGTGACTAAGCCCCTCTATTTATAGTGATAAGCAGAAGTTTCTAGGTCTTCAGGAGCACCCCATTCATCCATTCATAGCCCTTGATCTTCAACAAACTCTGAATCCATCAATATGAGCCCTTGATCCTCTTTTACGTTTCACTCACCAATAGAAATGCTTAGGATTGCCAGTGTGGCTTAATGAGTGTGTTAGACGTGTCACGTCAGGCTTCTAGAAGGGTTCGAGTGGGTGAATGAGTTTTACCCTGCGTTATTGTTGTGGGTGAATAGGAGGGATGAGTAAATAGTAACATTGACCCAACGTTTTATTAATTTGACTTTGGACCGGGTATGGGATTGGGCTTATGACTATAACTTGGGCTAGGATATGGATAATTGATTTTTGTGAATTAGACTTTTGATGGACTTGTATTATTAGGCTAAGGTTAATATCAATTAATGGGCTGACCCAACCCATAAAACGGGTACGGGTTGTCCCATTAGTTAATATGCCTTCGGCTTTGCTTTTTCTCATACTCTTCCAATCTTGTGCTCGATTTTGTCTGTTTTGGCTTCATTTTTGTCCTTTTTAATATATCTGATACCTTCACAATACAAATCACAAAATACACATATACAATGCATTTTCAATGTATTTTGGTCATTAAAGCTTATTTTAATAAGAAAAATGATATGTGATTAAACACATATCACACATCAATAAAGAATCACTCCTGGAAAGTATACTTCACCATGGCTTTGGAAAGTATACTTGACCATGGCTGGCTGGTTGACATATTCATGGCGGGAAAGTGTTAATTCATTTCAAATTCAAAATTATCCCAAGGGTTTTTCCATACCCTATATAAAGAACCATATTTTTGTTATTCATTTCATTCGGCTTTGCTCTCAACCAAACCCCAACCCACAAGTCGACCATCATTACGCCCACCGCCACCTACAAGCGGAGCACCATAACTCAATACCATTATCTGACTATTTTAAGTTTTAAAGGTTTTTTTATAGATATGCATCTTATTTCTACGTATTTGAGTTTATATAACATTTTTGACAATTTTTTGTAGTTTTAATGTTGCTACCACTATTTTTGCCAGATTCTAGTGCCGTCACCACGGGAATCTGTGTCACTGCCACCACCAGAACACGTGCAGCACACGACCAGCCTCACCCACCATGATACCGAATGTTTTAAGGTATTTTTATATGACTTTTTATATAGATCTACATTGTAGATGATGCTTATAACATTTTTATAAGTTTTTTTTCTATGGTTTTTGGTGATTTTTTATAAATCGCATAATGTTCTTTTTTTTTATTTATGTTTTCTTTCCATGTAAAGATGATGTGATTTAATAAATTTGATTTATTTTTTAAAAATTTATTTTTCTTGAATTTTATTGTAAATTTAATATTTATAAAAATCTGATTATTTTCTAGTTTTTTATAAATCTTATTTTCTTTTTTTAATGTTTTTTATGAATTTGAATTTCTTGTGATTTTTCAATATAAATATGAACTGCTTTTTGGTGTTTTTCAGATCTGCTGCCCAGACCGGGACTGTCCGGAATTCACTTCTGCTCAGGGAAATCTGCCTTTTGCATTAAACAATTAATCAATATTTCATTTGAATTTGTAATGTAAATATTAAAAGTGATATTTAAATTTATGTAAATTGGTTGTGTAGATGAGCTAGTGATCAACATTTAGTAAAGTTATTCGTATGTTGTTTTGTAAAGTTTTGTAATGTAAAATTACGAATATAATTTTTTGAAACTTAAATCTATTATAGGAATGTTTGGAAATTACATTATGACTAAATTTGACTAATGGTTGTAGAATGTTTTAAAAGGAAGAATTGTAGTGAAAAAGTAATAATTTGTGCATACAAGGAAGCGGATTCCATTCCCTTTTACAAAGGTCAACTTTGTATTTGCACATGAAGCATAATAGAGATTATTTACGAATTGTTTTGTAGTGTTGAATAAACGGTAATCATGTCATTTAATATACAAGACGAGTACCCGTGTGTAGCAACGAGAATTTATAGCGGCAGATGACCAAATGTTTATCAAAAAAATTAATATCTTTTAAATAATGGACTTATTTTTCTTTTAAAGTTTGACATAATTTCTTGTTTACTAAAACAATATATGTTTTTTTGAATGGCTGATGATATTATAAAACTAGCAAGATGCTAGGAAATTACAAAGGGTTACATAACCATTCATTCCAATTGAAAACTAAACTACATCTAAACTTTAACCAATTGAAAGAGAATAAACAAACAAGATCATAAATATCACTTTTCCTCAAAAGTTGAGAGTTAAAAGTGACATCGTTGCGATACTTCCAAATGATCCAGAACATAAAGACGATGATGACAAATAGACGCTTCTTTTTAACTTGAGAGCCCGCAATGTTATCCAACCATGAATTCTAATCAGTGAAAGAGGGAATATGAGTGTCCGAAATGTTACACCAATTCCGAATCTTACACCATATTGAAAGTGAAAAACTTAATTTTATATATGGAAAGTTGACTTTTAGTTATAAAATTGATATTTGACTTATTGAAAAGAAATATAAATTACTAAAATCTTCAAATGGTTATAGTTATTTTAGGATAAGAGAATTTTGTACCAAGTATTGTAAATGTGTTTTATTTTCTTTGCAGTTAATTGACGAAAGCAGCTTGCTCAAAAAAATTTGACAAAAGCATAATGACGTAATCGGACTTTTTTATGAGGTACACACCGTGCAGCTATACAATCTTAAAATAATACGATCGAAAAAGACAATCACACACAAATTGACATTATTGGAACCTAATGTAACTATGCTATCAGAAAAACAATATTAGAAAAGGATTCTCTAGCGCTACAAATACAGTTTGCCGAAAAATAATTATTCGCCAATGAAATTTTATCGAAACTAGAAACCCGTTGCTATGCACGAGTACTCGTCTAGCATCCTTAATTGCGTGGTGAATGGAGTCCATAAATTGTGGAGTCCTGTTTTGGAATCTTGAATTGATACTAAATAAGTAGAATGTATAGAAAGTGTGAATGTTTCATTATATTTGTTTTTTTAGTGCTATGTTTAGAATGTTTGGGACATGTTCATCATTCTTAAGAGATGCTTATGTTGTAAGTAAGGATGTCAAGATCGCGAGTAAACTAGTAAGATCGTACAATCTTACGTGTTTACTAGCTAAGATCGTGTAAGATCGGCATAGGATCGCATATGGGGTGAGATCTTATGTAAGATCGTAGGATCGCACATAAACTCGTAAGATCGTTACGCGATCCGAGTTCACCTATTTCTATTTTTTTTCTATCTTTTGAGTCCATCTCACTTGCTTAGGCTCAAAAATAAATGAGCTTTACTAATGTCTAATAAGTCAACCATTGACGTTTTATTTTCTAGACCATGATTATAGTTTATACCTAGGGGTGTTTGTTTCTCCTTATATGTGGGTTTATGAGCTTATTTGATTTCGGCTTATATCTCATACGCCTCAATTTTCTAGCTTATTTTGAGACTTATGGGTTTATATTAGTTTATCATATCGTAATAACCTTATATAAGCCCACAAGTCTCAAAATAAGCAGGAAAATTGAAGCTTATGAAATATAAGACGAAATCAACATAATCTGAAAAATTGTGTTTTACTTTTACTTAGGTGTTTCAAAGTTGATCTTTGACATATATAAGAGGATATTATATGAATTTATCTTTGATGTTGTGTAGAAATGAAAACAGTTTGACTAATTTATCATTTGTTTACAAAACATGACAAATTGGTAGGATCTTACGATCTCGATCCGATCTTACGATCTCGATCTTGCTAAGACAAAAACGATCCCAAGTGAGATCGCGATCTTGACAGCCTTGGTTGTAAGTATTGTTTGGAGTTAATATATTCACCATTTTCACCTAAAAAAACATTTTAATCAGTATTAAAACAAAGTAAGAACGTGATCGAGACCCTTATTTAACAGACTTTCAACGGAAATTGACTATTTTCTAAGCGATAACGATCAAAGTAGTAAGAACTGCAAGATATGATCCTTTTGTCTATATCCTTACTTTTAATAAAACTTAATTTGTATAATTCTCGCAAGGAAACAATAGAAAAATACTTGAAAACATATTCGCCATCCTTTGTTTTTAGGGCTAATGGTCTAAAATGCATCGAATTTTCCCCTTTTTTTTTGTAGGCATTGAACTTTTATATTTTCTTTTGTGTGCAAAGATTTTGCTAATCTTCCTATTGTAGGCATGATTAACAAAAAAGCTGACGTGGCAATAAATTAATCACACTTATCCCGTTTTCTTTTTAAACTTTCCCGTTTTACACATTAGAGTGTCCGTTTTGCAAATAAACAAAAACCAAGGTCGATATTAATAATACCAATTTCATATGTATAATAATAGATCGTCGATATTAATAATACCAATTTCATATGTATAATAATAGATCCCCAATTTCATACCATCCAAGTTCACAAGAACCCTAATTTACTTCATTCAACGTGATACCATCGAGATACAACGACTCACTTCTCTAAGCCTTAACCACCACTTCCAATAATCCCCTTTATTCGCTTACGCTTGTTCCAACTTCGAAAACGTTAAATTTCGCAACACATTCCTGTACAATACAATGGTCAGGGGATATGTAATGAATGGTGAAAATATTTTAGCTGTAATGTGTTTTAAGGAGATGTTAAAGTTTGGGTTTTTAGCTAATGGGTATACTTATTCGCCGTTGATTAAGGCGTGTTTGGGTTCGGGGTTCGTGGGTTTGGATCGCGTTGGGGTAGCGGTACATGGCTTTGTTTGAAATTAGGATTTGGGGATGATAGGTTTGTGGGGAGTGGTTTGATTAAGTTTTACGCGGGGAATTGTGAGATTGGGGGATGCGCGTAAGGTGTTTGATGAAATGTCAGTTAAGGACACGTGTGAGGGAAGTGGTAGTAAGTTGGGTGCGCCTGTTGCTCGTTTGAGCGGTGATTGTGATAGTGATGTTGATTCGGTTGATGAGGTTGTCGAGAGTGTTGTTATGGCGCTTAAAGTTAGAATCTTTAGTGCTGATGAAGGTGATGATGGAGTTGAGGATGAGGGCGTGTTTTCTGGCGATGACAGTAGTTGTATCAGTGAGTTGAACCAGTCGATGGAAAACGAGGGATGTAAAGTTGAGTGCTTGAATGAGGTCGTGAAGGTTTCGGAATCGGATGAAATGAGATTTGATTTGGGAAGTAGTGCAGAAATTGTTTCATGTTCAGGCAATGATATTGATATCGAGACTAATAGTGGAAGTGAACAAGAAGTCGTGTTTGATTGTTGTGGAAATCAATCCAAGAAAATGGTAGACCAAAAGGAAAGAGAAATGGTAGCAATGGAGGCTGATATGGTCCCTGAAGTTTGAATTTTTGGTAATGGTGATACGAGTCATATTGATGAATTGCACGATTCAACGAGGGGATGCATTTCAGACGAGTCCATTGGAGATGAGGGATGTAAAGTTGAGTATTTGAATGATCTTACCATTTCTAATTGTTCATAGAACAGAAGCCTATACTTGCTGGCCTACGAACACAGGTGGCGAAATTTTCAATTTTGGGTCAAGAATTGACCATGTTCTATGTGCTGGATCATGCTTACATGAAAATAACGATCTGGAAGGTCACAACTTGTGTTTAATTTGTTTTAGGTCATAGATTAAGATTTGTGATATAAAGAGTTTTGAATATGATTTAAGATGTTGATCATAGAAATTGGTTCAGGTTCTAGTTTAATTGTTGCTTCAAACTAGCAATTGCAACGCTATGTATGCTTAGTACTCTTTTTTACTCTAGTTATTGTAACAAACTAGCAATTGCATAACCATGTTTCCTAGAACAAGTATGTTTTGTACTTTGATTATGCCTCGAATCACTACATTTTAAATTAATTACACATTAGTTATGTAAGAGTATAGGGTGCATCATTGTGTGGTCCATCATAAAAGGTAGGACATATATGGCTAGTTTGGACTCGAAAAGTAATTCGGCTACATGTTTTTTGTTAATATTAGTTGTCGTTTTATTTGTTTTGCAACAAAAATATGCTTTCATGTCATTCGGTAAGTGTGCATTTATGTTAACATATAATGAGTGGAAGTGCATATGGTGTTTTAGGTTGTGATATAAAATCAATTGTAATGATGCATGTTTTTTTGTGGTGACATAAAATTCAGAGCAGCAAGTGCATTTGTATTTATTGTTGAGTATAAAATCAATTTCCTAAGAGATTTGCATATAATGTTTTTAAGGTGTTTTTTGGGTATAAAAGTCAATTGAACGGTTCATATATGTTTTTTGATCGATAAGTTCTTATTACAAGTAATTATTGATTCTCGTTTACTTAATAATTTTTTGAATATGTTCATATCAGAAAGATGAAGATGCTGATAACTTCAAGACCAAAGATGATGTTGAATGGATATAGACATGAATGTACACTCACATACAAGAAGATAATTTGCGGCTTTCAAAGAAATACTATTACTGCATATGTGTTTTTTTGCACAAGTGCATAAATGAATTTTCAAAAACTTGCATATGTTGTTTTATTATACTTTTATTAGAATGGAATGTAACATATATGTATACGACTTTATAGATTTATTATGTAGTTTGATTTTTTGTTTATACGTTCAAACATAGTAATGATAAAATCTATATTGTTGAAAAATTGGTTGTGGGTGAAAAGGTTAAACAATTACAAAATATAGAAGACGAGTATTTATATTCTTTAAAAAAACACACATGCACATGATTTTAAAAAAATAACATTTAATTAGAAGAAAACAATATATGACACCAAACTGTATTATTGATAACATGGAAGTGCTAAAAAATAAAACCTAAGAAAACTATATTTTTTTAACTTTGAAAATTAAGGATTATAAATATTAAAAAATAAAAAAATAAAAAAATTAAATTAATTCCGAAAATTAAAAAACTTAAAAAACGTTTTTAGATTAAATAATTTAAAAAGAAAGTGAAAATTTTATTTGGACTATTATGCCCTTTTGAATTAAATAAAACAAAATAAAAATAAATACTAAAATTTTTTATTGGATTAAATAGTTCTTGTAAGAAGCCACATCTAAAATGGGTTCTCAATAAAACCGCCCCTATGTAATGAATGGTGAAAATATTTTAGCTGTAATGTGTTTTAAGGAGATGTTAAAGTTTGGGTTTTTAGCTAATGGGTATACTTTTTCGCCGTTGATTAAGGCGTGTTTGGGTTCGGGGTTCGTGGGTTTGGATCGCGTTGGGGTAGCGGTACATGGTATTTTTTGAAATTAGGTTATTTGGAATGAAAGGGTTTGTAGGGAGTGGTTGTGATTAAGTTTTACTCCGGGAAATGTGAGATTGGAGATGCACGTAAGTGTTGAATGAAAATGTCAGTCCCAGGACACGTGTGAAGGGAAGTTGGTATAAGTTGGGTTGCCGCTGGTTTGCTCGTTTGAGCGGTGATTGTGATAGTGATGTTGATTCGGTTGATGAGGTTGTCGAAAGTGTTGTTATGGCGCCTAAAGTTAGAATCTTTAGCGCTGATGAAGGTGATGATGGAGTTGAGGATGGGGGCATGTTTTGTGGCGATGACAGTAGTTGTATCAGTGAGTTGAACCAGTCGATGAAAGACGAGGGATGTAAAGTTGAGTGCTTGAATGAGGCCGTGAAGGTTTCAGAATCGGATGAAATGAGATTTGATTTGGGAAGTAGTGCAGAAATTGTTTCATGTTCAGACAATGATATTGATATCGAGACTAATAGTGGAAGTGAACAAGAAGTCGTGTTTGATTGTTGTGGAAATCAATCCAAGAAAATGGTAGACCAAAAGGAAAGAGAAATGGTAGCAATGGAGGCTGATATGGCCCCTGAAGTTTGAATTTTTGGTAATGGTGATACGAGTCATATTGATGAATTGCATGATTCAACGAGGGGATGCATTTCAGACGAGTCCATTGGAGATGAGGGATGTAAAGTTGAGTATTTGAATGAGGTTCATGAGCTTTCAAAGTTAAATGAAATGAGCAATACTGTCAACGAGAGTGAACCAGATGTTGTTGATGTTTATAGAACCGAATCCAAGAATAGGCTAAGTGAACTGGAAGAAGAAATGACAGTAACCAATGTTGAATCATATATGATTTCATAAAATTATGATTTGTGATTCCGACAAACTTTTTTCAATTTTGTTTCAGTCACGAATTACGAAAATCATATATGATTCGTATGACGAATCATATATGATTCGTACAACGAATCATATATGATTTCATAAAATCATATATGATTTCATAAATCATATATGATTTCATAAATCATATATGATTTCATAAAATCGTATATGACTTCATAAAATCATAAAAAAAAGTTCGTCGAAAGTATATAGTGTCGCCCCTCTATAGAAAGATAATTTAATTCTCGTCGCGATGGTATGTTTTGTTTTGCGTAACGATTAACGGTGTGTGAGATATTTAATTTTAAAAAAAAGGTGAAAAGTGAGTTTTTTTATTTTTGATGAAAAAATGAATGGCTATGATTGGTTCATTGGGTCTATGACAAATGTTGGGTCTATATTGAACTTTTGGCTGATTAATTTAGTGTTATGGCAAATTACTCCCGTTCCATGGCTACAATAAGAAGATTAGCAAAATCTTTGCACACAAAAGAAAGATTAAAAGTTGAATGTCCACAAAAAAAAAACAAAAAAACTTCGATGTATTTTTAGACCATTAGCATTTGTTTTACTCTGACACTCTAGTTTCTCTAATTTAGTTTTTTTTTTTCTTTTTTCTTTTTTTTGTCCATAAGGTCGCTTGGTCGTATGTATCAGTTTTGTAAACACCTCAAAAGCATGGTAAGGAACTTTAACTTTTTCTTAGCGCCCTTGTAAAATTCAAAGTTTTCAAGTAAAATATCCATTCTCTGATTTATTACACTAAAACGAATAAATTATAGATAAAGCCATATATGGTGTTTACACGTTATTTTTTCTATCAAATGGCATATTGTGCTTAAACTACGAAGTATGAAAACATTGTGACACTTGTATGAAAATTATGATATATAGACTGTAACGGGTATGTTATCCATTAACTTGCTGTCCGGAATAAAGTTGGTAATTTTCAATTCGGCAACGTGTGACTGAAATACGTAATTAAATGAAAGGTCAACTGTTGGAGAATTTTTCTGGTTTGCATGCCGGATGATGAAGATTGGCTATATATTCCATTTTGCCGGCAGCATCTCCAAAGATAGAAATTTACTCTGATATAAATAGATTGGCTATATATTTCATGTAGCTTATAAAAATAATCTTTTTTCATAATCTCATCACCATCTCCATTTACAGCTCCATCTCCAGTTCCAGGAACTATTTTTGCCAAACATTTGGCTCATATAAGTTTAGTCTATGTGATTGCATGTTATAATATCATGTAAATCATTTTTTTTAGTTCTCAAGAGGTTAATAACAACGCATATGCGAGATTAACATGTAGCGTAAAAGTGAGATCATCTAAAAATGGTTCTCGCGTTTCATAAATTATGATGTTACAAGTTTAGGTTGCGTTTAGTTGGAGAAAAAGAATTTCTAGTATTGTGTTTTCAGATTTGTAAAAAAAGGAGGAAATTTATTTTCCACAAAACATAGAAAACGCGTTCATGTGATACTGTTTTTCATTCTTAAGAAAACAATGAGGGTTACAAAGAAAACAAGGAAAACAAATAAAATGTGTTTTGTAGTTTCCCTTGTTAAGTTGGGAAATGCATGGTTTGTGTTTTGTAGAGAATTTTGTTGGAAAATAATGATTTGAACGCGATCTCTGTTTTTCACAAAACATTTTGCGGAAACAAAAGTGTTTTTCCCCCAACTAAACGCATCAACATCTTTATATTGGGTGTGGTCTCGTGGAACCTGAGAAAGGGTTGGTTTCCCTTAAGTTAATGATGCAGTGTGAACTTAAGGCGGATGAAATTAAATCCTTCTTTTTTAGTTTTTACAGATGCCCAAGGAAAAGAAGAAATTCAACCACAATCTTTTTTTATGCTTTTCCCAATAGTATGTCACGCGAGCGATGTAATTGGTACATATGAACAAGTCTAAGCTAGCAATGCTCATTAAAATCTTTTGCTCATGTATCTTAGAAAAGTGAAAGCAATCACCTGTAAATAGTTGTAAACTTGTAATTAATTGACCATATACACTGTCAAGGACAAGATAAAAAATAAAATACTACGGAGTAATAAAAAACCTTAAACGATTTGAAGTTGGTAACCAAATAACGAAACAAAAATACCGCGGAGTAGTAATTTATAACCTAAACAAACCAAGAAACACATTTGTGGGGATTTATATGCTTGTTTTCTTGATGAGGATGATGTCTATATTGTGCCTAAAAACATAGAAAAAGAGATAAATTCCAAGATATTATATAAACATGGTCATTACCAAATCCCAGTTCATACTATGCCGGCAACCCTTTCATCATGCGCCAATAAGTCAACTATAAACAATATCCCCCTATATAAAGCCTTTGGCCCCTCAACCATAAACCAACAAAAGCAAAAGCCTTTAAAGATCTTAGTATAACCGTCAAGTCGACAAACACTTAAAATGAGATTTGCATCATGTTTCGGAAGGTTAATGTGCATCCTAGTGATCACATTTTTTGTCATGGCCAGCTTTCTTATTGGAACAATCACAGCTCGACCAATACCTGTTGATCAAGCTCGTGATTATAGTATCACGTACGAACTTGGATGTCCAAATTCATCAAGGTGGAGACAATTCACAGCAATGCTGCCCAAGGGCAATCCCGTGCCTCCTTCTGGTCCTAGTCCCGGCATTAACTAAACGTTAAGATTGGGACTAGTCTTGTATTAGCACTACATGATTATGCTTATACATACGGCAATTTTTATTGTGTTAGGGGCGTGGCTTCAATTATTTTATTGGCTTTCATAATACTTTCTAATGATCTTTTTTTCTCATTATATTTGTACCTTTTGTTACATCACATACCATGTCATTTGCTATATGTTTTATATCATTCAACTGACGTGAAGGTTGTGACTAGCTAGTGCATTTTGTACATTGTGATTTTTTTTCTTTCTAATATATAGTTTATTGTATGTTTCGTATCTAAATATAATGTTTTCATTTTGCAAGAAACAGAATATAAATTCCACGTCTTTATTTTCTATGTGCTTTCGAAAAATCGTAAATGTTGTAGTATTTTTCATACTTATACTCATGTAGAAAAAGTAATATGTATATATGTGCGAGAAATATACGATGCTAACATATGGTGGCATGATAAAAAGTTTGCTAAAATGAGTCGAAGGCCGAAAATGTATGGGTCCAAAACTCAATTTCGATCTTCACACGAAATTTGCACACAACCAACAGCGAATATGTTGTACAAGACATATATGTAATTTGGCCTTATAAAAAACAACGAACAGCCTCATAGAAGTCGATGTTTTTTTGTTATAAAGGTCACCCGGTATTTTCGTGGCTGTTTACGAACTTTTCCTTGGATGTTCACCAAGATATTACATAAATAAAGGAAGGGGACCAAAGTACAGTGTCAAAATATATATAATTACCTAAAGATGAAAGGAAACAACTCAAAAACATAAAACTTGTATGAACCAAACTCAATTGTAAAACCCTAAACCTTAAACTTCAAAACTCCAAAACCCCATTATCATCTTTCAAAACCAATCACTGTTTATTCTCAAAATGATGATGGCTTTACTTCGATCTCATAACAAATCAGCAAAGAATTACATTTCATTATCTAGTGTTTTATTTTACTCAACAGAAACAAACATTATCCCAAACGGGCATATTCCAAAGAAAAACGACAGTTTGTATAGTAGAATATCACCGGTCGGAGATCCTAAGGTTTCAATAATACCGATACTTGATCAGTGGGAAAAAGAAGGTAAAACCGTTAGGTCCCAACACCTTATTGCCATTATCAAAAGCTTACACAAATTTAACAGTTACACTCACGCGCTTCAGGTATTATTTTTTTACTTCTTAAATATCTGGTTACGAAAATAATAATGTGTTTAGATCATTAAGGATCTGTGTGATTCACGTTTGGTTAGAATTTGCGTCTTATGTTTCTGATTTTATAGAAGATTCATGACTTAAGCCGATAGGAGCATGTAATAAGGAGTTTATGCAATTTTTATGAGCCTGTAGGAACTCGTGGTATGTAAATCGATTCAAATGTTTGAGCATTAGGCCAGATGAGTCGGGGCCTCCCCAATAGTTAGATTTTAGCTTGGTACTCGGGCTCATTATGGCTCAAGTGCACCAATAAAAGTACACATATAGCTCTTAACTTTCTATCCTGAGCTGCTCACTTTATTCCCACATAGAGATGTCATGGTGTATATTCTAGATTTGATTTCAAGTTTGCCCCAAATCAGGAAAGTATTAATTAGAACTATACTGATTAAGGTTTTTGGGAGTTTAGGATAATCAGTTACCTGAATTTTTTAGATATTAAGCTGCAAAAAGTTATTCAATTTGGGTATCAGGAATGTAACAGACTATCTATCTGTGTAGTTCTAGAATACATGTCCAAATAGAGAAAATCATATTAAAAATGGACCCAAGTATTCTATGACAAGAATTTTAAGGTTGGCTGCTGAATGTTATCTCTAAAACACTCGAAATTCTGTTTTCTGTCAGTCTTCCTTGGTCAATTGTGGAAACATGTAGAATTCTTAACGTCATTTAAAAATAAATATCGTCTGGCCATTCTACTCTGATGACAGCTTTCAGAATGGATGTCTCACCGAAAACCCAATCTACAACCAGCGGGTGTAGCCGTTCATCTGGATTTAGTATCTCGAGTTAAAGGACTAGAAGAAGCAGAGAAGTATTTCAATAGCATGCCAGAGGAAGTAAAGAATCTGCAAGTTTATGGTGCTCTTCTAAATTGCTATGCAACCACGAAATCAGTAGAGAAAGCAGAAGCCATTGCAGAAAAAATGAAGCAAAGAGGGATGATGACAACACTTTCTTACAACTCAATGCTTAACCTATATAAGAAAATCGGTGCTAATGAAAAGCTAGACAGAGTCTATCAAGAAATGAAAGATATGGGTATTGCTTGTGATAAACCAACGTATTACATCCGATTAAATGCATATGCTGCTGCTTCTAATATTGACGGAATGGAAAAAGTTCTAAAAAATATGGAAGAAAACTCTTCACTCAGTGTGGACTGGAATACGTATGTGATTGCATCTGGTGGGTACCTTAAGGCTGGCTTATATGATAAAGCATATGAAATGCTAAGAACATCAGAGTGGTTAATACATGGAAATTCCAAAGGGGCAGCTTGGGAAATTCTTCTTCGTATGTACGCCTCTCTTGGTAAAAAAGATGATGTTTATCGTATATGGGATTTATACAAAGCATCATGGAGCAAAGTATACAACAGGGGTTATTCTGCCATAGTTAATGCATTAGTGAAATTAGGCGATATTGATGGAGCAGAGAAACTGCTGGCCTAATGGGAATCTCAAATTTTATCTTTTGACTTCAGAATACCGAATATGGTGATTGAAGCTTACTGCACAAAGGGTGATTTCGTTAAAGCTGAAGCATACGTTGAACAGGTTTTAGCTAAGGGAAAGCAACCTCCAGCAAGTACATGGGTCCATTTTGTGACCGCATTGCAAAAAAGAATGAGACTGAAAAGGCAGCGGAAATGATAAAAAAGTGTGTGCCTGCTGAGGACAAGAGTGGGTGCAGATTGGATGAAAGTACTCTTAAATCATGTATTGAATACTTGAAAGAAAATGGTGATTTAAAGATGGCAGAAGAGATTGAGAGAACTTTTGGACATACGATTCGTCATCAATAATTCAACTCCTAAACAATATCCCCCTATATAAGCGTTGCGCTCCTTAACCACAAAATAACAAAAACAAAAGCTGTTTAAAATGATATTTGCATCATGTTCGGAAGGTTAATGTGCATCCTAGTGATCACATCCTGACCAATACCTGTTCATCAAGCTTGTGATTGTAGTATCACGTACGTGGTTATGCATATACATATGTGAATTTTTTTGGGGATATTGTATACGGAGGCCGTTCAACTATTTGATATTTTTCACTAAGGCCGTCCATCTATCGGAACTGATTTATAGGTCACCGAATTATCTTTTTTTATCATTTACGCCAATTTCGGCTAAAATTAAAAGCTGTAGACATCTCAACTAATATCTATGGACACTTTCTATAAAAGCATACATAAGAGACGTTACATTTATAGATTTGGATATAACAATTTACCTGAAAGGATTTCCCAATGCCCGTTACGCCCGTAACAATCATAACCTGATCATCTTTAAGGAAGTGGTCAAGAAGCGAGTCTATAGCACTAGTAATCGGATATCTTATTGTTATTGTTAGCACTAACAATCATAACCTTATTTGTAGATTACTAGTGGTATAGACTCGCTTCTTGACCACTTCCTTAAAAGATGATCAGGTTATGATTGTTACGGGCGTAACAGGCATTGGGAAATCCTCTCAGGTAAATTGTTATATCCAAATCGATAATTGTAACGTCTCTTATGTATGCTTTTATAGAAAGATAAAGATAATCCTTATTTTTCAAACTATTTTCATTGATGGTCCATATTTCGGAAAATAAGGACTATACGTGTAACAAAGATATGGACCATCCGTGTAATAAAAAATATAGATTATTACATAGTTGATCCTAATTTTTTGAAACATGGACCATCGATGCAATTAGTTTGAAAATTAGGTATCAATGGTGTAATTAAAATCTAATAGGGACAGTGGATGTGATTTTTGTGTAAACCACTGATACTGAACATGTAATTTTGTTTATGGATTATAAGGGTAGAGGGTGTGGTTGAGGGGTCTTCCTCGTCACATTAGCTCCACATCATCAAAAAACATTTTATTTATTTTTTACCTCAACCATTACAACACATTCTTTTTCTTTCATTAATTTTTTTATTTTTATTAGAGAGAATTACATAAATAGTCTTTGTGGTTTGCCGGATCTAACAGATTTGGTCCCTGTGCTTTTTTTCATCGGGTTTGGTCCTTGTGGTTTTGATTCATTGCGGGTTTGGTCCCTTAACCAACATTTTCTTAGTTTGACCGTGTATATAATAATGTTGGTCAAGGGACCAAACCCGCAATGGATCAAAACCACAAGGACCAAACCCGATAAAAAAAAGCACAATGACCAAATCTGTTAGATCCGGTAAACCACAAGGACGATTTATGTAATTCTCTCTTTTTATTATTTAAAAATATCTCTAACGCACACACATACACTCACAATAATTAATAAAAAAAATTCTCAATCCAATCAAATCAATTTTCTATTTTTAACATGGAGCGGGACTTGAGTCCTGAAAGGAAAAAAACAAACTTTCCCAAAAAGAAGGGTGCTAGATTTTCTTGTTTCCCGCTAGGAAAAAGTGTTCCCGCCCATTAATCCAGTCCACACCCTCCTACCTAAATGATCATGCAAAGCGTCAAAAGCCCCATTGCCTTTTTTTCCTCAAAACGTGCCCATCCGATGCGGTATGAAGTAATGTATTTGCTTTCATTGTTGATTTCAATATCCATGTACCAAACAAATGTTTTTTGAATTCCATTTCATTTTTTTAATCTAAACCTCGATGCCATACTGCCCCTTATAAAGGAAAGCATCAAAACCGAAGTGTTTTCAACGAGTAAGGGAAGCACTTCGCGGGCGGGAAACCAATATCATATATTCTGCTCTTCACAAGATTCACTTTTGAATTCGAAGACTCTTGAATCATTTAAGAATTCGAACCAAGACAAAAGCATTTGAAAGAGACCACTCATCAAAGCTCTTTTTTTAATGGCAAATCAATTAAAGAAAACAAGATAGTACATCAAGAGAGCCCCGTCCCAAACAAGATGCTTGAGAACCATGGGACCCAAAAGAACAACAACTAATACAAAAACATGGACTAAGCCACAAGAACAACATCTATAGAGACAAACTAAAAGAGTAAAATGACAGCAGGTAAAACATGAACTAAGCCATTGTATACAACGCCAAGGTTGTCACTACATACGCAAGATCAGGCTTGGGCAGACCCTATTTGATAGCTCGACATTTAACCGGATCAAAGAACCACAATTGCCAATCCATCCCGATTTTCATTTTCGATCTTCTAACAATCCCCTCGTAACTTTTTAGTTGGATGTATTAGAACTATTTTATTTATACTTGACACTTTTCCTTTGAAGACGTGAGTATTCCTTTCTTTCCAAATATAGTACCTGATAGACCAAATAACAGCTTGCCATTGCCGTGATGAATGATTTGGAAGAACAACATTTCCATTAGACAAAAATAATTCGCCAATGGAAAAAACATTAGCATTCTCAACCTTCCACCAACTTAAAATCATTGCCCAAATATTCATGGAAACATTACAAAGAACCAACCCATGAGCACACGATTCCACCACACTATCACAACTTGGGCAAAGTAACTAATCTAAATCAATGCCTCTTTTATCAAGCTCATCTTGCACCGGTAATCTACCTTTCAAGGCCCTCCAAACAAAAATGTTTACTTTTTTCGGCACCCACTTATTCTATACAGTTTCTTGACGACCATTTTCCATGCGCAAGATCTTCTCATCCACCATCTTCGATAAGCCTTTAACTGTGAAGTTTCCGTCATCTTGTAACACCCATCTCCAGTTATCCCTACAATCATTATAAACAACAACATTTTGCAAAATTTCTATTAAGTTATCAAATTCCTTACATATTCTACCTCTAAGTTCTCTAACCTACTCCTATTCCTAATATCACCTAGTATTAACCCATCTACTTTTTTCCGCCACGCTACCTACTTTATTACTATCTAAGTGATACAATCTCGGTAATCTATCACACAATCTAGAGCCGCTAACCCACCTATCTACCCAAAACCCAATATCACTACCGTTCCCCACCACACCCGCGAAAGATGATGAATTCTCTAACCCGATCCCATCTAATTTTTCCCCTACCCTAATGATTTCATGCCACATCCCACTACCTCTCGACTCCCCCTACCCCCAATCCCCTAACGCCACCTAACCCACAGCTACCTCCATATATGTTTTTTACCATGTTAACCCAATGAGACCGACACTCCCTTTTGAATCTCCACCATCAATTCCCTAAGAAAGCTAAGCTTTTTTGCCCTTAAAGACCTAATATTTAACCCACACTCCCCATATGTGGCTAGTAACATGTTCCATTTAACCCATGATAATTTTTTGCCTACACCCACCCCACCCTAATTTTTTCTAATGCTCTCTAATTGATTAACCACACTCAAACATCGAACAATGGGACTTAACTAATGTTAGCCGACCTCCAAACAACATCGTTTTAGCTTTTCAATCACCCAACCTTTTCAATCACCCAACCTTTTCTTGAATTTCTCAATCACATGATCCCATGCTTTAATTCGATTCATATTCTCACTAATTGGCAACCCAAATAGGTGAAAGTAAATATTTTGGTGATTTGATAATGAAACAATATATTATTAACAATTAAACACAGCGGATAAATCACCAATCAACAGATCCATAGAGTCATATGATTAATCAAATAAATAACAACGATTATTACCTTTGCAGCATGATCGGTAGAATCAAAGAACAACATTCTCTTGTACACGATCTATCCAAGAAACCAAGTGACCAAAGTAGATCACCTCTATGAATATCTACACTACACTTCACCATATACCTCTTAGATGCTAGTCCTTAAACCCGCAACCTTGGAATTTACTTTGATTGAACAAGAAACAAAGTAATAGATCAAGAAAACAAAAACCCTAGATGGGTGTTTATGTTTGTGCCATGTGTTTTGGAGGAGAGAAAAGGGGGAGAGTTTTGGTAAGTTGTTATCAATTAAATGAGGAGATCATGCCTTATTTATTGACAAAAGTTTAAACAAAACTTCTTCCCTACTTTACCCCTTGGCCGGCCATATATGGGCTCAAAATGGGCCTCCCGTTTGTTTTCCAAGTCCAATAAACTAAGTACATTACTTAGTTATTATAAGCCCAATATTGATCCTGAGTTACGTAGTTTATTTATATACCGTGAATACAATAAACACGATATATACAGTGGCACCTTAGTGTATATGCGTGTGACCCCATAACCTCACATGTTTCTAGCCGTATATTATTTATTATGACATGAGCATACTCCAACAGCTCCCACTTGCGAACGTCATAATAATCAAGTAATAATACAAGTATAGGTTAGCGTCTAGCAACACGACAATGCCCCCAGAAACATATGAGGATCGTTTATTAAACATCGTATTTTAAATGGTTTAGATATCAATCATCCTTTTTTTACAGATACTATGTTGAACATTAAACACAGATCATGAGTCATTCTAATGCTTAACGATTATGTTTCTCGATATAGATATTGAACTAGATTACCAAATTAATCAAGTATCATCTTAATTACATTTGGGTGCGGTCACACATACATATGTTCAAATCATCGAGGGCCCTAGTAGTATCTAACTCTAAAACATGTGGAGGAACAAATCCTATTTTGACTGCACGTGTCCGTTATGTGTTTCACATCCCTCCTGAGAATGGCCTTTATAGCAGCCTTGTTCAGGTCAACGTTGAACCATATCAAAGATTGACATTCCACACACACAAAACCTACTTACATCTTAAGTCTGAGGATGAGAGAGATAAACACTTGCGAGATTCACTATTATGCCGATCCATGTAGTGATTTCTCGTAGGTTGGGTCAATCTAATGTTCATCCAGTGAACAACATATGAGTTTGGTGGTATCATCCATTAATATTCATACTAAATGAATATGACCAAAACACTCACATTTGCCTCATTTCAATGATGCTCTCGTATCATCAATCGACAATGGACGATTTAGAATAAATAAATTATTCATGGATTTAAACATGCAAATATAGAACACAGTTGTATAAATGAAGACGATCATACCAGGTATATTAATTTATTGTTTAATACAACTGCTTAACGTTCCATTATCCAAATACTAAAAACAGATATACATGAGACTACTTGCGGGTCGAAGCCCAATGTTCCTAGCATGATTAACATGTTTGGTACAAGACATTGACTTTGTAAAAGTACCAACTAAGTAGTCGTCTGAGTATACTTTGAGAATACTTGTTTCAAAACTCAGAAGTAGTGAAGGTTTTGAATAATACGATGATTGTCATTTTTTATATGTACATTCAAGTGCTAGTACAATAATACTAGCATCACCATAACACATTACATAGGTTGTTTGAAGCAAGCAAAACCACCTATATAAGACAGTCTTCTTAATAGCTTCCCAAACTGTGAAGTATTTTTATTCTTTAATGAATAGTGCAACAATGCTTTCAATCAAGCATGTTCAGTCAGCAGTATTATCATTTATGATGAAATCCTGCTATGACTAGGATTGAGAATCATCTCAATCAAAATAAGCATTAGTGTATAAACTCAACACTAACCTCCTTATTAAAAATCTGTAAAACGATGAACATGTCTTTAGTCCTTTGCAGACCTTTTAGAATGTTCTTTTAATAGAGTTTAATGACTTTCACTTAGTTACTATGGTTTTCGATTCATCTTGCATTCATGCAAGTGTTACAATTAGTCTAATACATATCATGACATGCATAATGAAACCTTTAGCTAAACTAAACGTTTTCATGCATGTGTTCAACTTATCAGGTGAGATAGAACTTTGAGTCTTGCTTAATGAGGTGTCATATTGGGTTAGACTTATTAATTGCATACGTATATCCTGATAAATATATGCTCCAAGGTTGTATGTTATATTTCTTATATTTCTCGATAGAAATATTATTCCAAACTAAGGATTAAAATCTAGCTTAGGTGAAAAATTATTTTGAATATGTTGACAACATATGAGATATAAGAAAGACAAAATATAATGCTCCGACTAGCTTTAAGGTATACTTAGAAGTTATCTTTGTTTCAATCAAAATCAAATTATTGATTTAAACTTAAGATTCCAGCTCCTAGATGCATGCTCTAATCCATACTTGGATATATACATCTTGCATACTTTCTAAAGATTATTTGGATTTATAAATCCTCATGATTACACAACGTCCTCGCAAAGGTAATCATTTAAGAAGGGGTTTCGACATCCAATTGCCATATTCTATATTCATGAAATTAAGTATGGTAATTATTATCTTTATTCATTTAACGCATACAAGAAAAAGAAGCTTTAATTATAGTCAATCGCTTGAGTATAAGTAAACCCTTACCACAAGGCTTGGGTTTAAATGTGTGTATATTTTTGTCCATATTAGTCTTCTCCTAGAAGTACCAATTTACCTCTCAGTCTTGCTGATTGGTGAAAGATCAATCAAATTTCAAAAATGATTTTCTTTCATGGACTACATCTCAACATTCATTATGTCATTAGCTAGTGTATTCAGAAGGTTGTGTAAGAAGAGACTTTCTCCAAAAACATATGCTCCTACTTGCTTCTTGTAAGAGGAGACTTTCTCTAAATACGCAGCAAGTCGAGCAACAATAAAATTGTTCTCGTTTGGGATGTATAATATATGCTGATAGTTCTTGACTTTAGTTTGCTAATAACATGCTTAACGTGATCTTAACAAATTCAGAACTTCAGTTAAGACTTAATAGGAGTCTTATCACTCCATAACCTGATGGTGTCTTATTACCTTCTTGGTTGGAATCTTATTGAGTAAACACGTGGCTTACTCAATTTTGTTAACCTTGATAAGATTAGAGGTAGGGTAGTTAAAGTTATCAAAAATCAAACAATACCAACAGAGTTTGATTTTACACATCAGACATACCATAGCGATTTGGTATTCTATGAGTAATGGGATTGTGAGACAGTACCATAATTCCTCAGATAACCTAATACCCTTTTGCTCACATACTTGCCCATTTGTTCAAACATAATGGTTGTTAATACAAATAATGTCTAAAAACGTTATATATATTTTTTGACCTCTCAACGTTTTGATAATAACAAAATGTAAAAACGTTTACTATAAAATTAAACGTTTACAAATTATTAATCGTAAAATTCCATTTCTAAGATTAGTGGTCACTTAAGGTATGAACAAACAAATCATTAAGCATGATTAGTGATCAAGAAAATATTTTTCTCTCATCAATTATATTTTTACAAAATATTTTCACAAAATTAATTATACAAAATATTTTCTAATTAAAAGAAAATTTTATTAAAAACATAAAATTTGAAATTTAAAATTTCTCCCCAAACGGAAGCTTCTACACCAGATACAACCTTCCCTACAAAAAGACAAAAAAGGGAGCGAAGTCTAGGTGGCGGCCCCCTTATATATATGGGATCGCCGGGACCGCCATCAGTTACCGTTGGCTTTTCCTGTCTATAAATACTGGTCCACTTCTTGCTGAAAATCAGTCCTCTTTGCACGAAATTTTTTAGTTCTTTCTCTCTCTTCTTTCTCTCACTAAAAATATTGATCACTAACATTCTTAGATCTTGTTTCAAGTGATCTCATCTTATCTTCTTCATCTCATATTTCCTCTCTATCAAGTGCAAGAGAAGAACACTCGTATTCGCCAAGAAACGAAGTGTTGATTAGTGATTTCTCATCTCTTCTTCTAAGTTCCAAATCTCTATTGTATTTATCTTGTGTATTTGTGTGATTCGGATATTGTGTAGATCCGAGTGTGTAGATCTTGTGAGTATGTATATCTTGTGAAGTGGTAGATTAGTTCTAACTAAGATTAGGACTCAACATTTAGCTTAGTGTTGGAAAATAACGTAAGCGACGTGTAAACGGTTTTCTCCGCCTAACAGGAGCTTGTTGACATAGTGAAATCTCGAGTAGGATACTCGGAGAGTAGAGTAGAGCGAAGAGGAGCTTCGTAGCCGAACCACTATAAAATCTTGACGTCTTGGTTTGATTGTTCCTTTTCTTATCTCTTTACTTATTATTGCTATTGTTATTTAGGCAAAGTTTAGATATTAATTGTTTGTTCCTATTATTGGTTGATTAAACATACAACTCGAATCTAAACATTTTTGAAAGCAAACTTTTAAAACGAAAAAGAACCTGTAAACTATTCAACCCCTCTTCTAGTTTCTACAATTGGTATCAGAGCCAAGGTCACTCAAGATTTTTAAAATATACTGTATTTTAAAGCTTGGATCGATCTATGGATTCCGACAAATATCTAGAAGGGCAATCTATGCAAAGATCACCATTTTTTAAAAGCGATAGTTTTATTTATTAGAAAAATAGATTCAAGACATATGTTAAATCAAAAGATCTAGATCTTTGGCATGTTATTACTAACAGTAATTTTTAACCCATTATTCAAAATCCGAAAACCAAACTTGATGAGGTTGTCCCTTTTGAAAAACAAAGTGATGAACTTAAAAGAATGCTTACGAAAAATAATGAAGCCAAAATGGTTATTTACAATGCTTTTCCAAGAAAAGAATATGAAAGAATCTTTATGTGTAATACGGCAAAAGATATTTGGAAAACATTGTTAATCACCCATCAAGGTAATAACCAAGTCAAATATAATAAGATCGACCTTTTGGTTCAACAATATAAACAATTCGTCATTTTCGAAGATGAATCTATAGATAGTGCTTTTGCTAGATTTAATACTATTATTACTAGTCTTAAAGCTCTTGATGAAGGTTATTCTAGTAAGAACTACGTAAGGAAGTTTATTAGGGCTCTACATCTTAAATGGAGAGCAAAGGTCACGGCGATTGAAGAGTCAAAAGACTTAACGTCACTATCTCTTGATGAACTCATTGGAAACTACAAAGTCCATGAGATGATCATCAATAAAGATTCCGAAATAGTCAAAGCTAAAGGAGAAAGGAGATCTCTAGCTTTAAAGGCTAAAAAGGAATATAATGATGAAGAGTGTTCGACTTCCGGAAGTGAAGATGAAGAGTACGCCATGGCGGTAAGAGACTTCAAAAAGTTCTTTAAAAGAAGAGGTAGATTCGTGAGACAACCTCGGAACGACAAAAAGACGTTCCAAAGAAGTCGTGATGACAAGAATGGTAAAAATGATAGAAAATGCTTTAGATGCGGTGATCCAAATCATCTTATTGGAGAATGTTCAAAGCCACCGAGAGACAAGAACCAAAGAGAATTCGTTGGAGGTTCTTGGAGTGATAGCGGTGAAGAAGATGATGAGAAGGTCAATAACGAAGCATGTCTAGTAGCTCAAGCACCAAATGAGGTATGTTCTGAATCCTCTTACTTTAGTGATGAAAATTCATCAATAGATGATTTAGCTCTAGATAATGAATATGATAAACTATTCAAAATGAGCTTAAAGATAATCACTAAAAACAAAAGATTAAAAGCCTCTAGAAATAGCTTAGAAAAAGAAATTAGAGAGTTAAAGGATAAATTATCCACACTCGAGAAAAACAAAGGAGTTGATCTCGAATGCACAATTTGCCAATCTCTCAAAATTGAGAACGGAAAACTCAAAGAAGAAAATCTTAAACTAACCAAGTTTGAAAAGAGCACACATTGCTTGAATGAAATGTTAAGTAATCAAAAACCCTTAAGTAATAAATTAGGTTTAGGGTTTAATTCATTTAAAGCGTCATCTAGTGGAACTAAAAAAATAAAATTTGTAAAAGCTCAGAAAAAGGCGTCCTCTGATGGAGGTCCCATAAATATAGGCGGCCCCCAAAGTGAACAGGTAGCCCCCAAAATAATTATGGGACCGCCACCAGCTACGCTTGGATCTGAGAAAAGTGTGTCTTTTCATAAATATATTTTAGGTCCTAGACCAAAACACATAATTGTAAACAACGTCAAAGTTCCCGTTGCTAGTGATAATGTAGTTAAACAATTTTACAAACCATTGTCAAAACCCGAAGTGGGATTTTCAAAAGTAAACCTTAGATCAAAAACTCCACCACCTAGAAGAGTCAATACAAATTATCCTCGTGCTAAAACACCGCAACCAAAAAGGAACGTTGGTCGACAAAACCAACCTCGTGGCTTTCCCGTAACTTGGAACAACTTTCCTAGTCAAAGTTATATGCCATGGGAAATATGTCTTCCATTTCTACATCCCAACCAATTGCATCAAACACAAAGGATGTTTAGCACTAACAACTTTCGACCTATGAGATATTAGGGACCAAATGTTTAAGTCATTGTTTTATATAAATAGATATGCCTTAGAGTCGACTAGGAACCCGATGAATGGATTAAAGATAGCGGATGCTCTAAACATATGACGGGTAACCGAAAACTCTTCTCCACTTACAAGGCATATAATGGAGGTAACATTATTTTTTATAGTAATCTTCGCGGTAACATCATTGGCAAAGGTACAATTTCTAATGACTCTCTCAATATAGATTAAGAGAACAAGTTGATAACTTGGATTTTAACTTGCTATGTATGGACAAATATGTGATAATAACTGCTAGAGCAACTTTTTCTCTAAAAATGATAGTGAAATTACTAAGGGACGGTGGTTAAATTCATAGGTTAGAGTATTAGGAAAAAGAAGAAAAGAAAAGGCTTATATGTGATGAAATTTAGGAAATAAGCAACCAAATTTCAAAGTCAAAATTTTATTTGTCTTGTGCTCTGCAAGGATTATTAGACCACTTTATAGGAACCTGCATTGGCTTCATTACATCTTTATAAAAATCAGACTTGGTAAGTAATCGTTGCAAGACAAATTTTGTCTTTTGGCTTATTTCCTAATTTCATCACATATAAGCCTTTCTTCCTAATACCTCTACCTATGACTTTACCGTCCTTAGTAATTTCACTATCATATTCAGAGAAAGTTACTCTACATTTATTATCACATATTTGTCCTATACTTAGCAAGTTAAATCCTAAGTTATCAACACGTTCTACATTATCTATATTGAGAGAGTCATTAGAAGAGTTTTCGGTTACCCGTCATATGTTACCACGAAGATTACTACCAAAAATGACGTTACCTCCATTATATGCCTTATAAGTAGAGAAGAGTTTTCGGTTACCCGTCATATGTTTAGAGCATCCAGTATCTTTAATCCATTCATCGGGTTCCAAATCGACTCCAAGGCATATCTATTTATATAAGACAATGACTCAAACATTTGGTCCCCAATATCTCATGGATCCAAAAGTGTTAGTGCTAAACTTCCTTGTATTTGATGCAATTGGTTAGGATGTGGAAAAGGAAGACACATTTCCCATGGCATATAACTTTGACGAGGAAAGTTGTTCCAAGTTACGGGAAAGCCACGAGGTTGGTTTTGTCGACCAACGTTCCTTTTTGGTTGCGGTGTTTTAGCACGAGGATAATTTGTATTGACTCTTCTAGGTGGTGGAGTTTTTGATCTAAGGTTTGGTTTTGAAAATCCAACTCCGGGTTTTGACAATGGTTTGTAAAATTGTTTAACTACATTATCACTAGCAACGGGAACTTTGACGTTGTTTACAATTATGTGTTTTGGTCTAGGACCCAAAATAGATTTTTGAAAAGACACACTTTTCTCAGATCCAGGCGTAGCTGGTGGCGGTCCCATAATTATTTTGGGGGCCGCCTGTTCACTTTGGGGGCCGCCCATATTTATGGGACCTCCATCAGAGGACGCCTTTTTCTGAGCTTTTACAAATTTTATTTCCTTAGTTCCACTAGATGATGCTTCAAATGAATTAAACCCTAAACCTAATTTATTACCGGAGGGTTTTTGATTACTTAACATTTCATTCAAGCAATGTGTGCTCTTTTCAAACTTGGTTAGTTTAAGAGTTTCTTCTTTGAGTTTTCCGTTCTCAATTTTGAGAGATTGGCAAATTGTGCATTCGAGATCAACTCCTTTGTTTTTCTCGAGTGTGGACAATTTATCCTTTAACTCTCTAATTTCTTTTTCTAAGCTATTTCTAGTGGCTTTTAATCTTTTGTTTTTAGTGATTATCTTTAAGCTCATTTTGCATAGTTTATCATATTCATTATCTAGAGCTAAATCATTTATTGATGAATTTTTATCACTAAAGTAAGAGGATTCGGAACATACCTCATTTGGTGCTTGAGCTACTAGACATGCTTCGTTATTGACCTTCTCATCATCTTTTTCACCGCTATCACTCCAAGAACCTCCAACAAATGCTCTTTAGTTCTTATCTCTCGGTGGCTTTGGACATTCTCCAATAAGATGATTTGGATCACCGCATCTAAAGCATTTTCTATCATTTTTACCATTCTTGTCATCACGGCTTCTTTGGAACGTCTTTTTGTCGTTCCGAGGTTGTCTCATGAATCTACCTCTTCTTTTAAAGAACTTCTTGCAGTCTCTTACCGCCATGGCGTACTCTTCATCTTCACTTCCGGAAGTCGATCACTCTTTATCACTAGATTCCTTTTTAGCCTTTAAAGCTAGATATCTCATTTCTCCTTTAGCTTTGACTATTTCGAAATCTTTCTTGATGATCATCTCATGGACTTTGAGGTTTCCAATGAGTTCATCAAGAGATAGTGACGTTAAGTCTTTCGACTCTTCAATCGCCGTGACCTTTGCTCTCCATTTAGGATGTAGAGCCCTAAGAAACTCCCTTACGTAGTTTTTACTAAAATAACCTTCATCAAGAGCTTTAAGACTAGTAATAATAGTATTAAATCTAGCAAAAGCACTATCTATAGATTCGTCTTCGGAAATGACGAATTGTTCATATTGTTGAACCAATAGGTCGATCTTATTATCTTTGACTTGGTTATTACCTTGATGGGTGATTAACAAGGTTTTCCAAATATCTTTTGCCGTATTACACATAAAGGTTCTTTCATATTCTTTTCTTGGCAAAGCATTGTAAATAACCATTTTGGCTTCATTATTTTTCGCAAGCCTTCTTTTAAGTTCATCGCTTTGTTTTTCAAATGGGACAACCTAATCAAGTTTGGTTTCCGGATTTTGAATAATGGGTTGAAAATCACCGTTAGTAATAACATGCCAAAGATCTAGATCTTTTGATTTAACATATGTCTCGAATCTATTTTTCCAATAAATAAAACTATCACTTTCAAAAAGTGGTGGTCTTTGCATAGATTGCCCTTCTAGATATTTGTCGGAATCTATAGATCGATCCAAGCTTTAAAATACAATATATTTTAAAAATCTTGAGTGACCTTGGCTCCTGATACCAATTGTAGGAAACTAGAAGGGGGTTGAATAGTTTACCGGTTAATTTGACCGTTTTAAAACTTTGCTTATAAAATGCTTTGATTCGAGTTGTATGTCAATCAATCAACAATATGAATCACAACTAAACTATCTAATGTAATGAACTAAGTAAACAATAACAATATAGAGAGATAGAGAAAGAAACGATCAAACCAAGACACCAAGATTTATAGTGGTTCAGCTACGAAGCACCTCTTCGTTCCTACTCCACTCCCCGAGTACTCCACTCGAGATTTCACTATGTCAACAAGCTCCCTTTAGGCGGAGAAAACCGTTTACACGTCGCTTACTTTCTTTTCCGACACTAAGCTAGATGTCGAGTCCTAATCTTAGCTAGAACCAATCTAAGACTTCACTAAGTCTTTACACACTCACAAGATATATACTCTTGGATTGACACACAATCCAAATCACAAATACACAATTTACACAATTGGATCTACACACAATCCAATTTACACAACAACACAAAGTTAATATAATGAAGACTTATGATCTTGAGGAGGAAGAAGGAGATCACTTAATAACAATTCGTATGTAGAAGAATACAATTGTTCTTCTCTTGCACTTGATTAGAAGAAGAAGGGAGAAAGAAAGAATTAATCACTTTGAAACAAGATCAAGGTATGTTAGTGATTAAGATATGTATTTTAGAAAGAAAGAAAGAAGAGAGAAAAGTAGATCTGATAAAATTTGTGGCAAGAGGTTCTGTTTTTCAGATGGGGTGGCCCAGTATTTATAGTAGACAAAAAGAGCCGTTGTGCTGGAGGCGGTCCCGGCGGTCCCAAATATATTAGGGGGCCGCCGTAGACTACGCTCCTTTTTTTGTCTTTTTTGGGGAATGTGTTATCTGTTTTAGAACCTTCCATTTTGGGGGGAAAAATCTGATTTCAAATTTATTATTTTAATAATACATTTCTTTTATAAATAAATATTTTGTTTTTATATTTTTATAAAAACACTTTTGTAGAAATGTAAGGTTTAAGAAAAATATTTTCTTAATCACTAATCATGTTTAATTATTTGTTTATCCATACCTTAAGTGATTAATCTTAGAAATAGAATTTTACGGTTAGTAATTTATAAACGTTTATTTTTATCGTAAACATTTTTACATTTTGTTATTATCAAAACATCGAGAGGTCGAAAAATATAAATAACGGTTTTAGATATTATTTGTATTAACACAAAGGTTCGAGAAAACCGGATAGTAAGAGAACCATAACAATCCCGGATAAAGATATGAGTCATCATACTACATAATATAGGATAAACAACCATGACATACATAAATCGGTATCATAAAACAACGAGGTATAATGGAATCACCACTGTATTAAGTCATAAACAAATTGTCTACATATTTTACATAGTCAAAATTTAACAAGTGTCATTATTTATGCCACACATCCAGTGGTTGGATTCTAACAAAACTATAAATGATAAGGATCTAGTATAGTAGTCTGGTAGTCCTCCCTTTGTGGTTCTTAAGCTTATGGATCTTGTTCATAAGATTCTTCATATCTGATCGGTGGCGAACCTGGATATCCTCGATGATCATCTCCATATAAGAAATCCTACGCGAGCAGGACAACAATCTCATCGTCATCCTTATTTGTCTCTCTGAAAATCCATAAATCTGGGTACTGGCTCCCTGTGAGTTCATTATCTAATAGGTCAAAATCCCGTTTATGATTACTCGACCATATACCAAGACCATCTATCTATCAACCATTGTTCTCAATTCTCTTAAGAGGGAGCTCATCTAAGTGATTCAGAATCGTCTCGATCTGTTCCTCATGGTGCTCCATATGCGTCTTATAAGAACTCTCTCCAATCTCAAATACTTGAAGTAGGGCAAAAGTAGAGGAGGATGATCGGGAACAGGCTCGTTTCTGAGATGGTAGAATCTCTTCAGGAAGAAAGAAATCTCGGGGATCAAACATTGGTGATATTGGTAACACTGGAGATGGAGGCAAAATAATTAGTGGAGTAATAGGAGCTTGTGGTAGTGGAATAGGTGATTCATTATTAGTAGCATCATATGCTTGCATGACTTTCATATACGGATCATCATGGAAAGGTGAGATGGCTAGTGAGGCCAAAAGATACTTAGTTAAATCATCTGAAGAGTCAGAAGGAGTGTTTCCCGGTGAGGCTGGGAAATAGTCTGGTGAAGCCGGAGTAAAGTCAGGAGTTAGTTTTGTAGAGAACACAAGCATCCTCACCATTAGGAACATATTGGATAGTAATAGGTTGAATGGATGAAGACATCACTCTTCACAACCCAGTGGAAAAAACATAGTTATTAATTAAAATATATATGTACAATACATACAATACGAGAAATGCAGTGGCACGGAGGACTTTCTTGAATGGAAACTGGTTATAGTTTAGGTTTTAACCTTGTTCTCTATAACCACGGCTCTTGATACCAATCTGTAACACCCCCTTATTTGACATATAGCAGCGGAAGCTAATTTAGAGTGGTATTAACTTCAAGATCAACAGTCATAATCAGTAGAAAACGACTCAAAAGGACATTTTTGGAAAATTTAGGTTTATCATTCACAATAATCAAGTTTACAAAAGAGGTCCCAAAGTACATTGAAAACATAAAAGTTGAATGATAACATATTTGAAAGTCCTTAAGTTCAATGCCACTCTGTGCCATAGGTTGCTCAATTACCTGAGATAAACATGCTAAAAAGGTCAACATAAAGGTTGAGTGAAATTCATAGGTTTGAAATATAATAATTGAATACAAGTTAATGTAATAGTAATAATTGCAACGAATACAATTATCATGGTAAACAATATTATATTATTGCACTAAGCTCATGACACTGAAACCTTAAGATATTCACAAGTTATTGCCCCAGCGGATGCTTCGCCAAACACCTAGAGTTCCTTAAATGAAATGCGCCCGTATGGTAGTGCGTTGTTATCTACCCGGACGAGGAAGTTCAGTCCTAATAGATCTATTCACGGAATTCGTTCTTGCTCAACCAGTACGTTCGGTTACATTAATTACGGTCATGATAGTAGGTGGCCTAGTATGAAAATGTGAAGGTACTTAGGTCAATAATTCTCAAGGATAGCATACCGTTGAAAATACTTGTATTCATGGTTTATAGCATGTATCTCCCCACGGAGTTTAGAAAACATGTAAAGGTGAGACTATGAACTTACCTTGATAAGGTAGTTGATTGATTAGAGAAATTTATTCAAATTGAAAGTAAACATCCACGTCCACACAACCTGTGTTAATATGTCAAGTCATATTTGAATGTTTCAAAACTTTATGTTCATAAATTTTAACGTAAATGATTTTGGTTTATTAGTTTGTGAAAACATCGTATCACTGTTCGGGCTATCATAATCCAGAGGTCATGTAGTAAACGTTTGAGGAGCTAAGACACTTTAAATCGTAAATCCAGCAACTCGTCAAAACGTCTACCCAAATGAAATCCTCTCACATGAAATTCCCTAAGTATACGTGATACTTATAGTATATAAAGATATATTTATTATCGTTTTAATTCTTCAAAAGCAAGTGTGATGATAAATTATGTTAAATATAAAAACAAAATATTTTTAGTGTTTTTCGATCGACGGAATGATAACGAAAAAAGTGTCGGGCTTTAATACAATCAGTCTTTATGTAATTTAATATATTTTAAAAATTAATATAAAAATATTACATTATTATTTGGATCTAGATATGCATACAAAATGAATAAAAGAATGAAACAAAAGGATCAAAGTCGTCATTATCAAACTCTACAAGCTGGTGGAGAATTATGAAGATTTGGTCAAAGATGTTAAAGATATTGATTAGGAAACATATTAATGTGATTTAATGTGATTTAAATAGTTCCTTGTCTATTGATTTACTTCCTTTGTAAGTCATGATCTCTCCCTATATAAAGAGATCATAGACATAGGTTTTAGATATCCATCCATAAAAAAATCGACTGATGAAAGTCCGTGAAAAAGGTTTGTGTGTGTACACCAAAAGTTAGTAATCTAGATATCATATTCCGACTGAAAAAGTCGAATAGTACACCATAATTAGTTGGTGTAGCCCCATTATAGTTGGGGTAATAGGGAAATCGGTCAATGAAAAACCTTGTTCATAACTTTGATTGTGTTCTTTATTATTCCGCTGCGTCTTATCAATATCCTAGATGGGCTAAACGATTCTCAACATGTGGTATTAGAGCCTGGTGGCTCGTGATATCTAGGATTCTACAAGGTATTTCTATGTCGACTTAATGAAGAAAAGAAGGTTCGTGTCTGTGGTTCTTTGTTAAAACGAGTTTTGTGTAAAACTAGGGTTTTCACAAAACCCCAATTTGCAAAAGCATGAACCCTTTTATTCAAAGTTGATTTGGTTGTTTGGTGTGAAACAAATCATTAATAACTCTTTTAGGGTTTTTAATAAGCCTGGTGTCAATATTTGCTGCTTGGAAAATCGTTGTGTTTACATCGGTTTAGTTTGGCTCTTAACACATGATGCTAAACTCTAAGATCTTAAGTTTCTTTGCTCGTCTTAGCTGGAAGTATAAATTGAGAGTTTCTGGTCGCAGGTAGGGACAAGCAGAAGGGTCTTACAAAACGGATGTCGTCACAAGTTTTGAAGGGTTTTTTTTGAGCCTATCGTGGTGTGGAGCAAGGATTGAATGGGTTCGTTGTGTGGCTCGAACAGAAGAAGCAGCACATCGTCATGTTACTTGTCTTTGTTTTGGACAGAAAAGATCGACACAAGATTTGTATTGCTCAGAAATTTGACACTTTAAGGTACTTTTATGCTGCTCGTTCGTTAATATTGCTTGGTTGCTTGGTTATAAAGGTTAGTACTGTTTGAAAATAGTTAGTACTGCTACGTTTAATGTAGTACTGCCAAGGTATAGCGACAGTATTGTAACAGAATGGTGACTGATTAAGCGTCACAAAAGGTCATGAGAGGAAGGAGTATTTCAATCTGTGACAGATTTGCGACAGTGTAGCAACAGAAAAATGTGTTGCTAATATAAATGGGAGGAAGGAGAACCAGTTTTGCGACAGTTTTTGTGACTGATTTAAGTGTTGCAATCCAATGAGAGAAAGGAAATAAGAATTACTTAACCTGAAGAATTCCTACAATGGCTTCATAGCGCATTGTAAAGTGAGGATGGTAAAATGTTTCTTATCTCATGTTGTTTGTTCAAATTCCCACATATGGCACGTTCGTTAGTTTATTTTTTTGTAGCAGGCAAAACGTATCTCTCTCTTGATAATGGACTTCTCGTGTGGAATTGGGCTGGATATTATTATTGAAAAGTGTATTGGGCCAGCCCTGGTATACACGAAATTACATGGGCCGGGTTTAACTCTCCAAAGATTTTGGGCTGGATTCTCTTTTGATATGGGCCGATTGTTATATGTTTGGATGTGGACTACTAATTTTTTACATAGGAATAGAGACGAGAGTAATGGCTGCATGTTTGGACGTGGATATGATAAGACCAGTTATTAACAATATTATGTTTATGCTGCTAAGAGAATACAAGTTAATGCTGCTGCCGCTAAGATTTTAATATTGTTCGAGGTTTTTAATGTTGACAAGTATATATCTGCTAGTGGCGTCGAGAAAAAGTGTTTGATACTGCTAATGTTATCCCGAGATAAGCAGTTAATCCTGCTATTTTATTCGATATCTAACAAAGGGCATAGTTTGGTTTTTGGATGAGGATCTCGGACAGAAACTATTTATCAATAGTTAAAATCTTATTGATTTTTATGATCGTATGGAGATTAATAAAGATGGGTTTTGGGGGGATTACGAAGACAGTTGATTATTGCTTATTTGATTCACAGGTGCGTGTCTTATCATATCTTAAAGTTGTGGTTGGCTTTTAAGATAACTTGTTCGTGCTTACAATGGTGTGACGAAGACTTGTCAAAATCTAGTTAAAGTGTATGATTTTCTATATAATTTGCTCACTGTTCACAATAGCTAACTACATATTATGTGTCTCATTAGAAGATGAGATTTTGTCAAAGGTTCGGTCAACTTATATTTCCACAGATTATATTTTAAAATTTCGACGTCTCTGTGGATAGTGCAAGACCATATACACAAGTTTGGGAGATTTAACTTCTCATTAAATTCGCTAAACTCTATTTTTCCTTCATCATAGATCCCTATATAGAGCCTACATAGTTCGGGATTCAAGAGATGGTAAACATATGGGTTTCAGGGGAAGCTTATTGTTTAAATGTTTAACCATCTACATGCACCACTTGAGGGGAAGTGTTTACAAGTTGTCATACTCAGAAGACCCCTATTAGATGAAGACAAAAAGGGGAAGAAGATTACAGGTTTATTGATTTACAGCTTATTATAATTGGAGACATGATGAGGCAAAGGAAGCTAGGAAGTTTGTTTCATTTCAGTAAGATGGATTAGCATCACATCTTCTCAATTTAAGGGGAAGTCGTACACGACTTGTTTTTTTTGTCAATCATCAACATAGGGGAAGTGTTGGGATTCTTGATTTGATGATACAAAATGAATAAAAGAATGAAACAAAAGGATCAAAAGTCGTCATTATCAAACTCTAACCATCTGGTGGAAATTATTAAGAATTGGTCAAAAGATGTTAAAGATTTGATTAGAAACATATTAAAGTGATTTAATGGATTTAAATAGTTTCCTTATCTATTGATTTACTTCCTTTGTAAGTCATGATCTCTCGCCTAAATAAAGTAGTCATGAGACCATAGGTTTCTAGATATCCATCCATAAAAACATCGACTGATAAGAGTCGAGTAGAAAAGGTGTGTGTGTGTACACCATAGTTAGTTATCTAGATAGCATAGTCGACTGATTAAAGTCGAATAGTACACCATAATTAGTTGGTGTAGCCCCAAGTTATAGTTGGGGTAATAGGGAAATCGGTCAATGAAAAACCTTGTTCATAACTTTGATTGTGTTCTTTATTATTCCGCTGCGTCTTATCAATCATTGTTATTATAATCCTAGATGGGCTAAACGATTCTCAACATTTTATACACATGAGAATATGAAAATGGCAATATATACCCTTGATATATATTAATTTACAAATTTAACCCTTTACTTTAAATCTTTAAACATTTAACTCCTTAACTTTAGAGTATGGCAAAACAAACCCCTAAAGTTTAACTTTAGAATAATTACATTTTTAGCCTGAAAGTTTAATAATTTCAAAATTTACAATATATACCCCTTTGCATGAAACGTTTTGTATTTTTAGTCCAAATACCATATACTTTGTATTTTTCAAATCCAACTTAGTTTTGCAGCTTATAGCTTATTACTATAAGCTAAAATAAGTAAGTTTTACGAGCTTGTAGCTTATGAAAAGAGCTTATGAGCTTAAAAATCCAAAATGGGCATGTTTGGTTTAGAAACAATAACCCGATGGGTTAGGGCTTTTAGGATTAGTTTTTAAGCTTATAAAAATGATAGATTAGCTTATTAAATTAGCTTATTAAATCAGCTTATGGCTTATAGCTTATTAGGTTCATGAAAATAGCTTTTTAGGGCTTTTAGATTGCGTTTGGTTTAGGAAAACCAAATGAATAAGCTTTAGGGTTTAAGGGCTGATATCAAAATAAAGGAGATATATTAATTTTTTTCCCATAAGGATGTATAGGAGCTGATATATAATCTAAAACAATACAAGAGCTTATTGAACGAGTGAAAAAGGCTTACTAGTACACGAATTGATGAAATGGGTTGAAATGAGCAATTTATAACCTAAAGACTTTATGAGATGAATCAAGACCTTCTTTCTTCTTAACCTTGGCTTCTAAATAGCTTATACTTTCCTTATCTCTTCCTATGGCTTTGGTTAGATCATGAATTTGAGTTAGTATGAAACTTAGTGATGAATTTTAAGGGTGTACATGTATGCGTGTATATATATAGGGTAAAAGAAAGAGTGGTGACCAAGTTTACTTGGTGTAGTAGCCAAGGACTAGCTAACATGACAAGGAGGGCTAGTAGTAACTAATAGAATCTAGGAAAGTAGTATGGAAAGGTGTAGGGTGGTGGAGATGGTTCGAAAATCAAAATAGGTAACAATGGTTTTACTTGGTGAGCAAGGGTGGTGATGGAGGTGGTAGGGTGGTTGCTTGGTGGTGATAAGGTGGTGACAAGTAGGTGAAAGGAGGCTAGCAAGGTGGTGTGTCATGGAGAAGGGTGGTTGCTTGGTTTAAACCTTGGTTTTCAATCCAAGTTAGGGGGTGACGGTTTTATTAGGTTTTTTGGTTTAAGGGATAGGTTTTTAGGACGAGTAGGCAGAAAATTAGGAAAGAATGTTTAAATATGGTGCTTAGGAAAGTTGTAACTCATGCCTAAAAGATGGTATGAAATTCTTTAAGATCTTGGAGGGAAATGGTTAAATTTGAATACTATGCATTATCGGGTTGTACAATGAGCTTTAGGGAGTTGTATATTGGTTTCGGAGGGAAAAGATATTTGAATTTCATGTATTAATAACTTGTACACATGCCTTATTATCTTGTAAATTTGGTTAAAAGTAACATTAACATATACTTAAGGGTTTTTTTATATATAAAAGTTAACTAAAAAATCTGTATTATAATAACTTTTGGAATTGTACCGATGAATAAATAACGATAGAATAAAAATGATTATTAAAACATATTTCTTGGCATATTATAATGTTTACTTGACATAAACGTTGATGAAATTGGAATTGGTAGGTTGCGTGAGCACGTTTACTGTTGTAATGTAAGTTACGTTACATTATGGATGGAATAAAGCAAAAAAACTTTCCATAAAAATGGTTGCATCTAATTTAATATATGGAAATTACACTAAGGAAAATTGCATCTAATTTTATAGATGGATAATTACATAGGGAAAATTTTATGGGTTGTTATAAATCGCATCTTGCATTGTTTTTGGCTTGGATGCCATCGCACTACCTTGTATCATGTCGGGAAGTCCACCGACATACTTCTCAACCTCATCAGATTCCTTGAGAAACATTCTCCCACACATCAGTGCCAACTCTTGAAATTGTTGTGTATAGCTCACAACATTAATACCCTTAACATTCAGGTTCCAGATTTCAATTTCCAACTTCTTGATCTCGCTTCTTGGGTAATACTTGGCGGTCATCATTTTCATTAGTGTTTTCCATGGCATTCCATAAGCAGCATCATGACCAACAGTCTTGACGTGGGAATTCCACCTCGTCAGTGCACTGCTAAGTAGAGTGCAAGTGGCAAACTTGATTTGGCACGCGACGGCGCAGTTGCTTATGTGGAATACATATTCCATTTTCTTGAACCATTGAGTCAAACCAACGACTTCTTCAGTACCCTTGAAATTAAGGGGTTGACATTTCAGGAAGTCACTATAGGTGCACTCATGAGTAGTAGGCACAGTTCTCCTTCCACCACTTCCTGATTCATAGCTGTCATCTCCATTTCTACTGTTCCTGTTTGCTTCATGTTCTGCCAATGCATCAGCCATACTTCGGGCTACCAGTGCCTTAATAGCATTATCAGACATAGGGGGTGGTGGTTTCTCATGTGGCGACAATTCCTTCAAAATCACAATGAAAATATAAAACACGTTATATTACATACTAACATGAACGTGACATACATATGTGCATAATATATAAAATACGATCACAACACATAGTATAATATACAACCGAAAGTTGAAACAACATTAAATAAATAAATTGAGACATTTTATACATAACAAAATCGATAACATTACATGATAGTTTTTGTTAACAAAATGAAAAATAGCGATCCTAGAGCCATGCAATCTATGAGTTACCCATAATACTTAGCAGGCTATACAAAATAGCTAAATGATGATACAAGATCCTTACAGCCTACTAGCTGGGAGTTACCCTTAAATCTTAGCAGGCTATACAGGATAGCTAACACATGATACAACACTAGCAACTACTACAGGCATAAGCTAGTCCATCCTGACACTCTGCATCTCTAGTGCGCTCTAGCTCTCTATATCTGTAGTGCTCATGCTAAATGTGCATCGTCAGTCTGTCCCCATCCTTGATCCTCGGTCTATCCAGCACACTGACATCCCTCTGCAATGCTCTGATCTGAGTCTCTAGTGATGTGATACAAGCCTCATGTGTCATGCTCCTATCCTCTGAACGAGACAATGCCAGTCGGGCATAAACAACCTCTCGCTCATAAGAAAGAGACATAGAGCGAAAATATTTGCCTCTCTCTCGTTAGTAAGGAGATCTGAGCTTTCAACAAAGCTTATTAGTCCTGAGCGTCCTCATGACGCACATAGAACTCATGAGCATCCTGCCTCTGAGTGGTAAAAAGATTTGTCACCCTCTCATTGACCTCCTCTATGGCGGTCATCACTCTACCCTCAGAGGATCAGATACTAGCATCTAAGGTATCAATAAATCCGTAGTCAACCCTACGAGCTAAAGTATGTCCGGTCTGCCTAGCGGCAGCTGCTGTCAAGCTCTCCCCGACTTCAAACCTAGAAGCAGGAGCAGTAAGACATAACCTCTTCTGAAACAACATATCTGCCTTGGGAATATCACTCCTACGATAAACAGATGGTAACAACAAGGGTGATGATGGTACAAGTAGTGGTAATGTAGCTCTCAACTAAACAAGGGCTAGTATGTGGAGGTGGTAACAGCAGTGGTGGGGATAGGATCTTGGGGAATGGGGATGATAGTGGTGATAATGGAGATGGTGGTGGTGATGGAGGTGTGGGTGCAAAAGCATACTCAATAATGAGTGCCTCAGTAGATGTTACCATAGGTGGCTAGGATCTGACAGTCTTTCGTTCCCTATGGAGACGTGTCTGAGAAAAAGGAACCCTGGTCTGAGGTGATCTAGGTGGTGGTGGTGTAGCAGCAGACTCCTTGGTCTCAAATGGTTTTGTCTCCTCAGTTGAGGGGACAAGGTCAATAGCAGGTAGTGCAGTAGAGTCGGCTGGAGTTATATGCTTATCAGCAAGGTAAATTGCAGCATATGTAGTCATATTAGTGGCATGTGGGGGGGGGGGGGGGGGGGCCCGGGGGGGGGGGGGGGGGGGGGGGGGGGGGGGGAGGGGGGGGGAATGCACGCTCCCCCTTCCCCGCCTCCTCGGAGACCGTCCTCCTCATCATCATCATCATCTATCCTCGAAGGACTCCTCTCTCCTCCACATCATCTTCATCCATCAGTCAGATAATCGGCAAGGGATCCTCTGTCAGGAGTTCCCTCCTCTAAAGGATCTGAGTCAGCAACATAGCCTGGTGATCGGGCGGTGGGTAAAGCATCAGAAGGGTAGAAGGTCTGATCCTCAACCGGTATCTCATCGTCAGATGGAGCTAAATACTTCGGATACTCAGGATCAGGCACATAATCAGGTGATGGTGGTGCCTGCTCTGGAGACTGCGGTGCCTCAAACTCGTCTGGATCTATCAAATGGAAACCTCATGGTGGTAAGTCAGAATCGGAAGATATAGACGTGTAGGTGACCATAGATGAAGACATGACTGCTGTAACAATAAAATTAACTTATATAAGTATAATGTATAAGACATGTATAGTAATATATGTAATATAATATAAATACATATATAGATAATTGAATTTTTCCAAAAGTCTATATAAATATAATTATATACAACTAAATATCCTCCAATTAACTATATTATGAGAGAGTATACCCATTTGATATAAAAATGCTTGAGGACAAACAAAAATTTTACCTCTCAAATTGTCGTAGTCCCGACAATGAAGTAATTTGAAAACCGCGAAGGTAATTATGTTTGATGCTCGATAATAGCAAATATTATGTTTTTGATTACTAATTTCTAAAACGCAAGGAAAAACAAATAAGAAAGTGCACACTAAACAAGAATTTAAAAAGCACAATTAAAATTCAAATGATAACGTAACACTTAACAAGTAAATTAAAAACTACTAACGTGAAAGTCAAAAATAAGCAAAATAACTTCTAAAAACTTAAAATTCAAATTTAAAAAAATAAATGAATAAAATAATTTTTTTTTAAAAGAAATTATATTTTTTGACTTTTTTTATGAATTAAAAACAGTTTTAATCTAAATTAATTATTAAAAATAGCAACTAATTATTCAAATTCTAGAAAAATTAAGAAAATTATTTTAAACTATGTAGAATCTAAGAAAATTAAAAACTGGAAAAGTGGTTGAAGAAATAAGCAGTTAAAAAGCTAAAAAGCACGAATAAGCAAAACTAGAAAAATCCTTAAATAATAAATGAGTTAAGACTCTAATGAAAAAAAGTCCCAAGGGCACAATGGTTAAGGCTTTGGTGTGTTGAGGGTGAGGTCGCAGGTTCGAGTCCTGGACCTTACCTTTTTGCTAAATATTTTTTTTGATTTTCTTTTTAAAACTTTTATAAAACAAACTAAAATAAGAAACTTTAACAAATGAACTTTTTGCTGAAACTCAATATTAAGCTAGCTTAAGCTGATTAAAAATGGCAGAATGACTAAACTTTACTATATGGTTTATAAGCTAAACTGTTTTGGATTTTTAAGACTTAAAAAGCCAATTTTAAGCAAATAAGCTGAAAACCAATAACTACCTAGACCTAATAAGCAAATTTGACAAGGTTTTAACCAACTAAATGAGCTGAAAAGCAATCAAAAGCTGAAATGACAAATGATTTAACAAGTAGTTATAAAAGGAAATTAGGCCAACTTTAAGCTACGATTAAGACCAAATAAGCACCTGAAATAAGATGGAAGTCTAAAACAATAAACTTAACATCCAAGAACACAGAAAGCAAGAATTAATAAAAATTGGTTTAGGAAATAAGCAAGAAAAAGCAATTAAAAACTAACAGTGATTATTACTATAATTTATTTTGGATTTTTGTTTTGATTGTTTTATAAAGACAAATTGCAGAGCCCTAACTTTTAAGGCTAGAATAACTAATGTGAAAACTCAAAAAGTTGAGAAACAGATCAAGCTTGTGCCAAATGAGCTTATTTTATCAAATTCAGACCCTAAAACAAGCTTAATCATACCTAAATTTAGCTATAGAAAACTGGATTTAAAACTTTGAAATTAAGACTTAGACACTTAGACAGAATTTAACTTCAACACAATGGACAAATGCACACTTAAACCAGATCTATTCTACTGCATATATGACCATGAACAAGCATGCAATTAACACCAATTAGCCACTAATGACAATCTAAGCAAATAAGCTTATTTATGAAGCTAGAATTCCACAGATTCAAACCATTGATAGATTAGACCTTAAACTTGGGATCTAAACTTTAGAGACCAAAACAAACTGACTTTTAGGCTTTATTTGACCTTGCTAAACCTGTCCTAATGACCAAAAGCAACACAAGCAGTTTTAACCAAGTTAAAACTGCTTGTGCCAAACACCCCTTTAAGATTTTAAAATCAATTTTTTAAACTCAAACAAATTCTAAAAAAAACAAATGATTAACTATTCTTAACAATGAAAAATAAGCAAAAAATTTGAACCAATAAGCACTTCTTAATAAGCTAAACTAATAGACATTATTTTTGGCTTTTTCAACAATTTATATGAAAACATGAACAAAAGAGATCTAAGCTATAACAAAGCACAAATAAACAATAAGCAACATTAATAAGCATATTAAAGCAAATAGAAACAGAAAATAAGCTGTTATAAGCAAAAATAAGCAAAAATAGAAAATAAGCAATAAAATGAAAATGAAGAGTACCTTTGTCCCAGCTGAACAGGGACTTAAATGCTCTTAAGAGCTTATTCTACAAGCTCCAGCTTGTTTAAAAACAAGTTGGTATTGTCTATAAGCCCATCCATGTTTGGCTTATCATCCAAATATTAAGCAAAGGTATTTTTTGAGTAGATGTGAAAGATAAACTCTCATTCTTTTAAAGCTTTGAAGCTAACTGAATAAAAGCTAGCTTAAGAAGTAATTAAGAGCTTATTAGGTGATTGCTAAACACATCTTGAACACATTTTCATAAACATAAAAGTAGGATTTAACAATGGATTTAAGATAAAACTGATATTTTATTAATAATTGAAACGATTACAAGCTGATAAGGGAGAATTACCAACTGAAAAAGACAATAAGCTAAAATACATAAATAAGCTACTAAATTAACGAAAAGCAATACTATAAACTACACCACTCATTTGAGTTGATCCAACCCTTACTATTTATAGGGAGAGAGGAGCACCTTCTAGCCCATCCAGGAGCGTCTAAGCTTCTAGACTGAGGAATCTTAGTATCCTTTCTCTTTTGCCTCCTAGGCTTTTGTTTCCTTTGAGGTTGAGATGTTGATGGTTGAATAATGGGTGTGTGATGGGGATTAGTAGGATGTGCTGAACCTTCACCCATTTCAGCTTGAGCTTGTACCACCATTGTTTGGAATAATGGTGTTACTCTACCTGAAAAGTCTTTTCCTTGCCTTCTCATGTTAGCAAAAATCTTCTTAGTGTGACAGGGTGCTTCATAAATTTTCTTATGACTTTGCATCCCTTCAACTTGTTTATCCAAAAACACTTGTATAAACCTTGAATACATTAAGAATTTACCCTCATTCTCTGAGTTCTTCACCATACTTTCAAAAATATACTTGGAAAAGTTAAACTTTTGGTTTGTAGTTAAACATATAACTGCAGATGCCATAGTGCTACTAAATTCATTCCAAGCAGTAGTCTTAGCACTTAAGCATTGCAAAATGGTATGAATAAAATTTCCATTGTGGGGAAAAGAATGCCTTATAGAATGTAAGCTTTTGAGAAAAAATTTCATACCCCATCCTTGTAAGCTCTTTAAAAATTGTAGCATTTGGTAGACATTCAACACCTTCAACATCTTCTAATTGAAGATCTCTTCTCACAATTGCTTCAGTGATGATCACCTTCTTCCCATCCACTAGGGCTTGTAACTGTACTTCCCCATTTATAGTCTTTACCTTGACAGTAGCCCAAAATTATGTAATGCACGAAGTATATATTGTAGGATTAACGGTTAAAGCATACTTAATAGGGTGTGCATTCAAGAAATCCACAATTTTCTCAAATCCTTCACTTTCAGCAGGTTTAGATAAGAACGCGACCATGTTGTGAGTATCAGCAAAGTTTAGGGTCGACATTATGTTGGGTTTTGATGATGGATGATAAATTGAGTTAGGGTTTATGATTAGACAGTATATGAAAGATTAAAATCGATGAAACAATTGATTGAAACCCTTAATTGAAGTATTTATGAAAATACCCTCAACAGCATTAACCACTACCAGCAGTAGTAATTAATGTTTGGCAACATTAACTTTCAACAACAGTAGTAAGTTTATGCCTAACAGCATTAACTTTCACTAGCAGTTGTAAGTTTATGCCTAGCATCATTAACTTTCAATTACCAGCATTAACTCCAATTTCAGTCCAAACACTTTGTCTCTCTTTCTATTTTTCAACTCACCACTTCTCTCAATTCTTTTACTCACCAAATCACTCTATCTGTTTTTATTTTACACAACTCTTTTTCTGTTTTTATTCTCACCAATTCTCTTAATTCTTTTTCTCACCAAATCACTCTGTCTATTTGTTAGAAACAAGAAAAGTATCGGTCACTACCAATGTAGAATAGTCAAAGCCCGTAGTTAAGTTAATTAAGCTAAAATGGCCCAAAGGCCCATGGAAAGCCCATTTAGGTCCATGGCCGGCCACTTTGTATGTATAAATACCCTCTCCATGCCTTGGAGAGGGTGTTGGTTGGTTGGTTTTGTATTCTCACTTTGCTAATGAATTATATGTTTCTTACTTTCTCTCTCTAGAATACATCCTTCCTTCCACTTTCTCTCACTAAGTTCCTTCCCATCTCATATCAAAGATTACTTGTATTCTTCAATTGGTATCAAGAGCCATGGAGTGGTGTGTTTAGTTTTTGTGTTTAAGTTTTCTTTTTGGTTCGTTTATTTTTTTGCAAGATCGTCCTTTATTTTTTTCTTTTGATTCCAAAGCTATTGTGTACACTAAAGGATTATTTACCTTGGTAAATCTGATCTAGTATCTTTATGATATAGGTGTACAAGCTTAGAATCAAGAAAAATATCATTTTTGTTACATTTTTGTGTTCGAAAATCTTATAAAGAGCAAAATCTTGATTTTAAATTTTTCGGCTTAAAAACCTTAAAGTTTTCATTTTTCTTGTTCCTATAGGTTTAGTAACACTAGTTGTACAAGTATTTTTGCAAAACAATCATCAAAAATGTGTCTTTTTGTGTTTTTAAGTTTTTGGGTTTCGTAGTAGTGGAAGTCGAACAACTCAAGTCGAACAACTGAGTCGAACAACTCAAGTCGAACAACTGAGTCGAACAACTCAAGTCGAACAACTCGAAGTCGAACAACTAAGTCGAACAACTTGTTTTGTATTGAAACCGAACAACTTGTCTTAAGAGGAAATCGAACAACTTAAATCTTAGTTGAAACCGAACAACTCAATTTAGTTAAAACCGAACAACCTAACTGAAGTGGAAACCGAACAACTCAACCACAGTTGAAACCGAACAACTTTAATTAAGTGGAAACCGAACAACTAGACCACAGTTGAAACCGAACAACCTAACTTCAGTTAGAACCGAACAACCCGAACTCTATTGGAACCGAACAACTTCCTTTAAGGGAAACCGAACAACTCAATTTTTCAAAAATTATACAATATATTTCGTTACTTGTAAAATCCCGCTAGAACATTCAATTGTTTTCCGGTTTTGTCAAGAATTAAATAAAATCCAGAGAGTTTCATTAATTAAAACACTTAAAAACAACTTAATTAAACAGAATTACTTTTCTACCACCAGTCCGATCACCAAGTAATCATTTAATATACATTTCTCAATGACGACTCTTGCTGACAAAGCTATCCTTTCGGGTGCTGATAATCGTCCACCCATGTTAGAAAAGGATATGCACGATTCTTGGAAAAGCAGAATGGAACTATACATGCTAAATAGACAAAATGAACGAATGATCCTTGAATCCGTTGAAAGTGGTCCACTCATTTGGCCTTCAATTGTGGAAAATGGAGTTACAAGGCCAAAGAAATATTCTGAGTTATCTGCTACAGAAGCACTTCAAGCTGATTGTGATATCAAGGCAACTAATATCATTCTCCAAGGACTACCACCTGAAGTCTATGCATTGGTTAGCAATCATAAAGTCGCCAAGGAACTTTGGGAAAGAATTCAACTTCTCATGCAAGGAACTTCATTGACGAAACAGGAAAGGGAGTGTAAGCTTTATGATGAATTCGATAAGTTTGCTTATAAGAAGGGGGAATCACTTCGTGAATTCTACTTGAGATTTTCACTGCTACTCAATGACATGAACATTTACAACATGAAACTGGAACAATTTCAAGTGAACACAAAGTTTTTGAATACCCTTCCTCCTGAATGGAGCAAATTTGTGACAGATGTCAAACTGGTTCGAGATTTGCACACAACTAACATCGATCAGCTTCATGCTTATTTGGGACAACATGAATTTCATGCAAATGAGGTTCGTTTAATGCATGAACGCAATTCAGACCCGCTTGCTTTGGTTGCAACTCATCAGATGACCCAGTCTCCTTATCAAACTCATCAAAATTCACACCAAAACACTCAATTTCAACCACAAGTTTCATCATATCAGTCTCCACAGTATGGTTCACCTTATCAGTCTCAACAATACTCAACTCATCAATCATCAACACCTCTTTCAATCACTTATCCATCCAATGATTATCAGTCATTAATTCACCACAACATTTATTCTCCATCATCATCTATACCTCAATTGGAATATCCTCCCTTAGTTGATCAACAATCTGAATTTTCCCAACAAGAATCAGGTTTAATTATTCCAGTGTTCCAGAAAGGTGATGATCCCATTGATGCCATCAATCACATGATGTCATTTTTGACTGTTGTCGTCACTTCCCGTTATCCCACTACCAATAACCAGCTGAGAAACTCGTCAAACCCTAGGCAACAAGCTACCATTAATAATGGAAGAGTAACATTACAACTAATTCAGGGGAGACAAACTTCTATAGCTGCGGGTACTTCAAGGACTTATACTCCGGGAGCAAGTGGAAACAATTCTAGAAAACAAAGAACAGTTATCTGCTACAACTGCAAAGGGGAAGGCCACATGTCTAAACAGTGCACCAAACCAAAGAGGAAAAGGGATGATTCGTGGTTTAAGGATAAAGTGTTGTTGGTTCAAGCTCAAGCAAGTGGTCAAATTTTACATGAGGAGGAACTCGCATTTTTGGCAGATCTAGGAATTCTAGAAGGTCAAGCCACACAGACTGTCATAACTCACAATGCTGCTTATCAAGCTGATGATTTGGATGCATATGACTCTGATTGTGATGAACTTAACACTGCCAAAGTTGCTCTCATGGCGAATTTATCTCACTATGGTTCAGACGCTCTTTCTGAGGTACACAATCATGATAATGTGAATAATGATATGACTAATCAAGTTGTGCAGGCTATGCCGTCTTCTGAATAGTCAAATGTTATGAACCATTCAGAGACTAAAATAACCAGTGATAGCAATATCATTCCTTATTCTCAGTATCTGATTGAATCACAACAGGTAGCTGTTCAAAATTCTAACTCTTCTGCACAACAAGATGATTTGATATTATCTGTGATTGAACAACTAAAAACCCAAGTAGTTCATTGTACCAAGACGAATCTGGAAAATAAAAGTGTCAATGATACTTTAACTGCTGAGCTTGAAAGATATAAGGAACAAGTCAAAGTGTTGAAAGAAGGACAAAACGTTGATTTAAAGAGTCAAGATAACGTTTCAGATTCATGTGCACAGTCTGTAGAGATTGATCATCTTAAACGAACTCTTTCAGAACATTTAAAAGAAAAGGAATCTTTATTGCAAACGATTACACTTCTCAAAAATGATTTTAAGAAAGGAGAATCTAGAAACCTTGATAGAGAAATAGCCTTAGAAAAGTAGATCAAACACCTATATAATATCGTTTTTAAAAGAGATCAATCTACACAAACTATTCACATGTTGACGAAACCTTAGTTTTTCTATGATAATACCACTAAACAAGCTCTAGGTTTTCAAAATCCTTTCTATCTGAAGAAAGCTCAGCAGTTGGAACCTATGCTATATGTTGGTGATATAATTCAGAAAACCAATCCTATTGTGATCCCTGACTCAGAAGAGACCTTAACACTTGCTGAAGAGAGTCGTTCAAAAATGCTTTTAAAACATAAGGATAATATGATGCAAGAAAAGATAAAACAAATTGATACCACACCAATCGATTATGCTGCTCTTAATAAACTTTATAAAGATTTTGAAACACGGTTTGTTCCACAAACTGAATTATCTGCTGAACAAGCCTTTTGGTCGCATAACTCTGTGAGTTCCTCAGAACCCGATCTTTCTGATAGACCCACCAATGTTGAGGTTCCTAAAGAACTTCCAAAAGTCAGCATGGTTAATACGAGTTTGAAGAAACTTAAATACCATCTTGCTAACTTTGATGTGGTAGTCAAAGAAAGAACCATGCCCACAGCTATCACTGAGGGTACGTGGGGGATTTCAAAACATACAACTTGTTTTAGGGATTATAATAATTCCATTTGTAAAAGCTCTGAAGGACTTATTTAGTACATTCAACCAACAATTGGTTAATGAACTTGCTGAAGTCCAAAATGTCTCTTATCAAATGGAACAGGCTGTGGAACAACATCGTGTAGAGTCAAAAACATTTGAAGTTAAAATGAATCAAGCCTTATGAACGAAAATGAACGACTCTTGGACAAGTGATAGGCAAAGATATGTGAACTTGATTGTAAAATTCCTCTATGGATTTTACCTCTGTGAATGTGCATGAATGTGAAAAGTGTCTCAAACTTGAGACTGAGCTTCAAAAAGATTTCATTGAAAAAGAGATTTATGATAAACTGTTAAAAGTTTACCAATTCTTGAAAAACATTGGCATTTTCGTTAGAAGTTGACTCAACTTAATCAGGAAAATTCTCAAAGGGAACAATTCTACTTCACTAAAAATGCTCCAGTTTTGATCAATTGTTTGAATTATATGAATTAAAGCTCAGTCCCATGAGAAAAGACATGTCTTAAAGAAGTTGAAGAGAGAATTAATCTCTCATGGAAATATGGATAAGATAAATCAAACAGACTTAGAAGAGATGACACCATAAATATTGAATTGGGACATAGGTTGACAAAGCTTATTGCTGAGAATGAGCATTTGAAACAGACCTATAAGCAACTTTATGACTCGATTAAACCAGCATGTGTTCGATCAAAAGAACAATGTGCTGACTTAACTAATCAAGTCAATCTAAAGTCTGTGGAAATTTCTGATTTAAATGCTTGTCTTCAGGAAAAAGTTTTGGTAATTACAACTCTCAAGGATGAATTGAGGAAACTCAAAGGAAAAGATTTAGCTAATAATGAAGTTACACATCATCCTAGTGATCCAGAGATTAATACGGAACCAATAACCCCTAAATTGTTGAACAAAAGGTCAGCTCACTCTGCCTATATTAAGCACACTCAGGAAGAAGCTGCAGTTCTTAGGGATCTAGTCGATCATATTAAAGCAAACTATCCCCTAGATCTAACCTAGAATCCTACCTATAAGTATACTAAACTAATCAGAGTGCTTTCAAAAATTCAGTAAAACCAGCCATAGTAAATCAACAATTCCGGAGAACAATTAGTGGCTGTGACCCCAATGAATAAAGTCAAAAGAGTTAGATTTACTGAGCTCGTCACATCCTCAAGAAACACAATCACAAAAAAGGCCTCTACATCAAACCTAGCTTCAAACAAACATATGTTGTCTTCTACAAGAGTAAAACCATCTACTAGTGCTAGCGGATCACAGCCTTTAGTCAATACAAAGAAAGATAAGATTCTGCAAACATAAAGTAGTACTTAGATGAATAAAGTAGAAGCCCACCTTAGGAAAGTTAAATCTAGTTTGAAAGATAAAGATCATGTTGTTGCACCTAAAGGAACTGCTCATGTGCAGCATTCTAAGTTTAATGCTAATTCTAAACTTAAATGTGTTAAGTGTAATGGTTGCATGCTTTCTGATAATCATGATTTGTGTGTTCTTGATTATATCAATAATGTGAATGCTAGTGCAAAATCTAAATCTGCTAAGAAACAAACAAAGAGAAAAGTTTGGAAACCAATAGGAAAGATGTTTACAACTATTGGATATATTTGGAGACCTACTGGTGTACCATCCTATTCATAGGAAATGCATCGCCCTTTAACTTAGGAATTACCACTACTATTGACGCGCTCCTTAGGAAACCAGTTGTTCTAAAAATAAACACATCTAAACCAGCTGTAACAATGGTTCTATTCAGGGAAACCTAAGAACTCCTAAAACCTAATGTTCCTGTTAGCAAATCTAAGGTTCTTCAATCTGTATCTGCTAACCAAAAAGGAACCCAGTAAATCTTAGGGATCCATAATTTTTTATGTTCCATCTTCCTCTCTTAATGAATGCAGGTCGTCCAAATTCCTATGTTATTTGGCCTATGGCGTGCTCCAACATATAACCGGAGATCGCTCTTCAGCTCACCAATTTCGTCAAAAATTTTTAGGTACAGTCAAATTCGGAAATGAATCAGTGCAAAGATTTTTGGATATGGGTGATTATCAGATTGGGAATGTTACATATCAAGGGTTTACCATATGTTGGAAGGACTTGCACACAATTATTACTCCGTTAGGCAGTTTGTATGCAAACCTTGAGGTTGCTTTTTGTCAAGACCACTGCTTCATATGTAATTTAGAAGATTGTTTGTTTTTATTGACTGGATCTTGAGGCAACAATCTGTATACTCTGTCTCTTGGAGACATGATGGTGTCCTCTCCCATATGTCTCTTGTCAAAGGCCTTATAGACTAATTCCTTGCTATGGCACCGACGTTTGTCTTATCTAAACTTTGGTGCAATAAACCATGTAGCTAGACATGGTCTTGTTCGTGGTCTCCCTAAGCTTAAATTTGAAAAGGACCATCTGTGTTCTTCATGCGCAATGGGTAAGAGCAAGAAGACACCCCACAAACCTAAATTTGAAGACACCAATCAAGAAAAACTATATCTGTTACACATGGATCTATGTGGACCAATGCATATCGCAAGTGTTAATGGAAAGAAATACATCCTCGTCATTGTTGATGATTACTCATGATTCACATGGGTTAAGTTCTTAAGGTCAAAAGATGAAGCTCCAGATTTCATAATCAAGTTTCTTAAGATGATCCAACTGCGGCTGAGTGTTCGACGCATCAGAACAGATAATGGAACTGAATTTGTTAATCAAACGTTGCATGAATATTATGAGAAGGTTGGTATCTTTAACGAAACATCTGTAGCTCGCTCTCCACAGCAAAATGGTGTCGTTGAAAGACAGAATCGTATGCTAATTGAAGCTCCTCGCACAATGTTGATTTATGCAAAAGCTCTGTTATTTCTATGGGCTGAAGCAGTGGCTACCGCATGTTACATCCAAAATCATTCCATTACACGCCTTCGTCACGGCAAAACACCATATGAGTTTTAGATGACAAACTTCCCGACTTATCTTTATTCCATGTATTTGGTGCACTCTGATATCCAACGAATGATAGTGAGAATTTAGGCAAGTTATAACCAAAGGCTGATATTGGTATTTTCATTGTTTATACACCCACGAAGAAAGCATTTCAAATTTACAACCGATGTACCAAACGAATCATTGAGATAATTCATGTAGATTTTGATGAGTTTACTGCGATGGCTTTTGAACATAGCAGTTCAGGACCTGCACTCCATGAAATGACTCCTGCAACAATTAGTTCAGGACTCATGCCAAACCCTCCTCCTTCAACATCATTTGTACTACCTTCGAGAACTGACTGGGATATGTTGTTTCAACCGTTGTTCTATGAATTACTCAATCCCCCACCTAGTGTTGATCACCCAGCCCCTAAAGTTATTGCTCCAATTGATAAAGTAGCAGCTCCAGTACCCGCTGTATCAACCGGTTCACCTTCCTCAACTACAGTTGACCAAGATGCACCATCACCAAGTAACTCTCAAACAACACCTGATTCCTAACCTCTCGTCATTCCTAACGATGTTGAAGAAGACAATCATGATATTGAAGTTGCACATATGGGTAATGATCCGTACTTTGGTATTCCAATTCCAGAAGTTCCTTCTGATCAATATTCATCATCGGATTCTATTCATACAAATGTGCCTCCCGATCACCAAATTTCTGAACACAATAACAAATGCACTAAGGATCGTCCACTTGAAAATATAATCGGTGAACTCGCTAGACCAGTTTCTATAATGCTGCAATTACATGAGCAAGCTCTTTTCTGTTACTACAATGCTTTCCTCACTTCTGTTAAACCCAGGACGTATAAAGATGCTTTAACTCAAGCTTGCTGGATCGAAGCAATGTAAGAAGAACTCAATGAGTTCGAACGTCTTGAAGTATGGGAGCTCGTACCCCGACCAGATAAAGTTATGGTTATTACTTTGAAGTGGATATACAAAGTAAAACTAGATGAACTGGGAGGTATACTAAAGAACAAAGCTTGATTAGTGGCTCGTGGTTACCGACAAGAGGAGGGAATCAATTTTGAATAGTCCTTTGCTCCAGTAGCAAGATTAGAGGCTATAAGGATTTTTCTCGCGTTTGTTGCTCATATGAACAGGGTCGTCTACCAAATGGATGTGAAGACTGCGTTTCTGAATGGTAATCTACGAGAAGAAGTTTATGTTAGCCAGCCAGATGGGTTTGTGGATAAAGATAAACCAAATCACGTGTACAAGCTTAAGAAAGCTCTTTATGGATGAAACAAGCCCACGCCCTGGTATGACATGTTGTCTTCGTCCTGATATCCAAAGACTTTCTCAAAGGGTTTAGTGGGATTTCCCACAATGTCATACGTAGAGACGGAAAGGAACTACTTCTGGTACAAATATATGTCGATGATATCATCTTTGCTGCATCTACACCTGAACTTTGTGACCTATTTTCTAAAATCACGTGTTCAAAATTTAAGATGTCAATGATGGGCAAAATCTCATTTTTCTTAGGACTACAGATTTCTCAAAGTCCCAGAGGCATCTTTATTAACCAGTTAAAATATGCCCTTGAATCCTTAAGAAATACGGTTTTTTAAATTCTTGTGTTCCGTAATACGCCCATGGTGGAGAAATCTAAACTGGATGAGATAATAGAAAGGGAAAGCCGTTGATCCGTCACACTATCGTGGTATGATAGGCACCCTCCTTTATCTCATAGCCAGTAGACCTGACCTATAATTTGCTATATGCATGTGTGCCCGGTATCAGGCTCGGCCTACCGAAAAGCACTTAAATGCAGTAAAAAGGATCTTTCGATATCTAAAAGGAACCGTTAATCGGGGACTATGGTATCTGAAGGATTCTTCGATTGCTCTAACAGCATTTGCAGATGCGGATCATGCTGGTTGTCAAGATACACGCCGTAGCACATCTGGTAGTATGCAATTTTTGGGAGATAGACTTATCAGTTGGTCATCAAAAAGGCAGAAAAGCGCTGCGATATCCAGTACGAAAGCTGAATATATACTTTTTGTTCGCATGCTGTCCTTAAATCCTTTGGATGAGATCATAGCTTATCGACTATGGCTTTGGTTTCAACAAAATTCCAATGTACTGTGATAACAAAAGCGCTATTGCCTTATGCTGCAACAACGTTCAACATTCCAGATCAAAGCTTATAGACATCAAATTTCACTTAATTAAGGAGCATGTTGAGAATGGGGTGATCGAACTTTACTTTGTCAATACGGAGTATCAACTGGCGAACATCTTTACTAAAGCTCTTGGCCAAGAAAGAATTGAATTTCTGATCAACAAGTTGGGAATGCAGAGTTTTACGCCAAAGACTCTGAAACAATTGGCAGATGAAGTTGATGAATAGTGGTGGTACCTATTCACATATCCTGTATCATATGTATATACATAAAACCATAAAAACCAAAAAGATCTTTCATTTTTAGAAAACTTTTATAAAAACAAAATACAAAAATATAAAATCTATAAAACCAAAGAAAAAATATAAAAAGAGGTAATAAAGGCATCTCTTCTGAAAATCGATAACATTTACGGTCTTAGAAATATCATCCAATAATGATACGAGGCTGTAAATGAAGTTCGAGCATAAGTTACAAATGTTTTCAAAACATGCCAAATGGCTTGCTATTATTTCAGATAGTAACCCGGACATCATTTTAAAGGCAAGTATTCCGTCAAAAAGGAAACTTGACCCTTGTTTAGACTTTAAACCCAAGCTTGCAAGTTTAGAAACCCTAGATTAGTTTGAAAACCCTAATCCTTCCTTTCTTGCTTCAATCCTTTTAAAGGTTTAATCAAACCCTTAAAACATCTTGAGGTATCTTAGATATAGTGTATGAAAGCTTGTATGAGTGTATAAACAAGATTGGTATGGTATGTTTTGGGTTTGGCAAGTTTGAGCCGAGAGTTTTGGTTGAGGAAAAAGAGATATAGAATTGAAATTTTTGTTATGTCTTGTAGAGTGGTTGAAGTGTGTTATCTCAATGCATGCATGTGATGTATACTTATAAAGGTGGTATAAGGCTAGTTATCTTTGACCAACTTTCAAAGGGGGGAGGGATTTCGGACGTTGGAACCATGGGGGGGAACAAGATGAGGGTCTTAAGGAGACTAGTGGTCAAACCACTAGTCTTGGACCCTCCTTAATGGTTTGTGTTTTCTTGTTTCCTCAATTAGATATCATCCCATTGTTTTAAGGAACTTGTCTACTAGCTCTTTTCGTTTCTTGGTAATTCATATGTATACTTGTATTGATAAGAGTTGAAAGTAATGTAAAGTGTATACTTAAAATTTGTAAAGTCTTGGTTGCCTTGTATATATATATGGGACGTGTATATATATATGCATAGGGGTAAAGTTTTATAAACTTTGATCATTGAATATAAACATAGGTATTCGTTGAAGCGTAGATTAATTCTTACGGTTCCAGGAATACCTAATTGTCATTTATCGCGAAACGTAAACGCTTTTACGTATCCAATAAAAATAACTTGTGCAATGTTAATAATTATTCTCACAATAATTACTTAACATTTGCTTAACGTAAACATTTAATTACTTGATGCCCGTTTACGTTAACTGATCATTTTTAGCTTACGCGATTTAACTTAACGATTTAGATTAAAAACAAACGCGTACAACACTAAAAATAAATTGTGAATTTATCAATCTCATATAATGACCTAAAACACGGGGTGTTATATTCATGCTTATTTGGGACAACATGAATTTCATGCAAATGAGGTTCGTTTAATGCATGAACGCAATTCAGATCCGCTTGCTTTGGTTGCAACTCATCAGATGACCCAGTCTCCTTATCAAACTCATCAAAATTCACACCAAAACACTCAATTTCAACTACAAGTTTCATCATATCAGTCTCCACAGTATGGTTCACCTTATCAGTCTCAACAATACTCAACTCATCAATCATCAACACCTCTTTCAATCACTTATCCATCCATTGATTATTAGTCATCAATTCACCACAACATCTATTCTCCATCATCATCTATACCTCAATTAGAACATCCTCCCTCAGTTGATCAACAATCTAAATTTTCCCAACAAGAATCAGGTTTAATTGTTCCAATGTTCCAAAAAGGTGATGATCCTATTGATGCCATCAATCACATGATGTCATTTTTTACTGCTGTCGTCAACTTTCGTTATCCCACACCAAAAACAGCTGAGAACTCGTCAAACCCTCAGCAACAAGCTAACCACTAATAATGGAAGAAGTAATATTACAACCAATTCAGGGGAGAAAAAATTCTGTAGCTGCAGGTACTTAAGGACTTATACTCCGGGAGCAAGTGGAAACAATTCTAGAAAACAAAGAACGGTTATTTGCTACAACCGCAAAGGGGAAGGCCACATGTCCAAACAATGCAACAAACCAAAGAGGAAACGGGATGATTCGTAGTTTAAGGATAAAGTGTTGTTGTTCAAGCTCAAGCAAGTTTGTTATACCCCAAATTTTTACATGTGAAAGAACTCGCATTTTTGGCAGATCCATGAATTTCTAGAAGTCCAAGCCCACACAGACTGTCATAACCATAAATGCTGCTTATCAAGCTGATGATTTGGATGCATATGACTCTGATTGTGATGAACTTAACACTGCCAAAGTTGCTCTCATGGCGAATTTATCTCACTATGGTTCAGACGCTCTTTCTGAGGTACACAATCATGATAATGTGAATAATGATATGACTAATCAAGTTGTGCAGGCTATGCCGTCTTCTGAATAGTCAAATGTTGTGAACCATTCAGAGACTAAAATAACCAGTGATAGCAGTATCATTCCTTATTCTCAGTATCTGATTGAATCACAACAGGTAGCTGTTCAAAATTCTAACTCTTCTGTACAACAAGATGATTTGATATTATCTGTGATTGAATAACTAAAAACCCAAGTAGTTCATTGTACCAAGACGAATCTAGAAAATAAAAGTGTCAATGATACTTCAACTGCTGAGCTTGAAAGATATAATGAACAAGTCAAAGTGTTGAAAGAAGGACAAAACATTAATTTAAAGAGTCAAAATAACATTTCAGATTCATGTGCACAGTCTGTAGAATTTGATCATCTTAAACGAACTCTTTCAGAACATTTAAAAGAAAAGGAATCTGTATTGCAAATGGTTACACTTCTCAAAAATGACTTTCAGAAAGAAGAATCTAGAAACATTGATAGGGAAATAGCCTTAGAAAAGCAGATCAAACACCTAGATAATATCGTTTTTAAAAGAGATCAATCTGCACAAACTGTTCACATGTTGACGAAACCTCAGTTTTTCTATGATAATACCACTAAACAAGCTCTAGGTTTTCAAAATCCTTTCTATCTGAAGAAAGCTCAGCAGTTGGAACCTATGCTATATGTTGGTGATATAATTCAGAAAACCAATCCTATTGTGATCCCTGACTCAGAAGAGACCTTAACACTTGCTGAAGAGAGTCATTCAAAAATGCTTTTAAAACATAAGGATAATATGATGCAAGAAAAGATAAAACAAATTGATACCACCCCAATCGATTATGCTGCTCTTAATAAACTTTATAAAGATTTTAGAAGCATAACTCTGTGAATTCCTCAGAACCCGATCTTTCTGATGGACCCACCAATGTTGAGGTTCCTAAAGTCAGCTTGGTAAATACGAGTTTGAAGAAACTTAAATACCATCTTGCTAACTTTGATGTGGTAGTCAAAGAAAGAACCACGCCCACAGCTATCACTGAGGGCACGTGGGGTTTTGAACATACAAAAGCTTGTTTTAGGGATGAAATAATTCCATTTGTAAAAGCTCTGAAGGACTTATTTAGTACATTCAACCAACAATTGGTTGATGAACTAGCTGAAGTTCAAAATGTCTTCTATCAAATAGAACAGGCTGTGGAACAACATCATGTAGAGTCAAAAACATTTGAAGTTAAAATGAATCAAGCTTTGAACGAAAACGAACAACTCTTGAAACAAGTGATAAGCAAAGATATTGTGAACTTGATTGTAAATTCCTCTGTGGATTTTGCCTCTGTGAATGTGCATGAATGCAAAAAGTGTCTCAAACTTGAGACTGTTTGATATTAGAAAAAGACTCGGTCACCCAGTGTATTTTACTGTTTACTATAGCTCGTAGTTTAATAGTTAATAGTACGATTT
>BQNB010027364.1:2710-57704 GCA_026074375.1 Tanacetum coccineum | reverse complement strand
CAACATCGAAATCAGATATGACGATAATAGGGTAGATATAGTCGGGAGTAGACATAATTCTGTAACAACCCAGTGGAAATAACATAAGTTATTTATATTTAATATAATAGTTATGTATCATTTGCTACGCATATCTTTTTACATACTATTCAGGAAATGTAGTGGCATGGAGGACTTTCTTGGATGGAAAAATTAGTTATAGTTTAGGTTTTAACCTTGTTCTCTATAACCAAGGCTCTTGATACCAATCTGTAACACCCCCTTATTTGACATATAGTGGCGGAAGCTAAATTGGGGTATTACTTCATGAATCAACAATCATAATCATAGAAAACGACTCAAAAGAGACGTTTTGGAAAATTTAGTTATCATTCAATAATATATCAGAGTTTTACAAAAGAGGTCCCAAAATACATATGAAAACATAGAGTTTGAATGATAACAAGTTTGGACGTCCTCAAGTCCAATGCCACTCCGTGTCACGTATTTGCTCAATTACCAGAGATAAACATCTAAAAAGGACAACATAAAGGTTGAGTGAATTCACCGTGTTTAAAATGTAATAGTGAATACAAGTCATCCATAAGTAAGTAATAAATTGTAACAACTACAATTGCAACGAATACAATTAGCATGGTAAACAATATTATATTATTACACTAAGCTCATGACACCGAAGCCTTAAGTAAATGTTATCCATAAGTTGTTGCCCCAAGCGGGTGCTTTGCCAAACACCCAGAGTTCCTCAAAAGAAATGCGTCTGCTGGCCATGAATGTACCGGAACCTGGACGGGGAAGTTCAATCCTAATAGATCTATTCACGGAATTCGCGTTTACTTCGAAAAGTAATTAATGGTTCATGATAGTGGGGCCTTATGGCAAATGGAGGTACTTAGACAATAATATATCAGGATAGCATACAATTAAAAATACTTGTATTCATAGTTTATAGCATGTATCTCCCCACAAGATTTAGAAAACATGTAAAGGTGGGACTATGAACTCACCTTAATAAGGTAGTTGATTGATGTGAAAAGTAATTCAAGTAGAAGTAAACAGCTTCGTCATGCAACCTGGGGTAATATATCAAGTCTTAGTTCGATTGTTTATATTTCAAACTTTATTTCTTAAAGTTTAACGTAAATATTAATTTGGTTTATTAAATTATGAAAATATCGTATCACTGTTCGGGCAATCATAATCCAGAGATCATGTAGTAAACATTTGAGGAGATAGGACACTTTAAATCATAAATCCAGCAACTCGTCAAAACGTATACCCAAATGAAATACCCTCACATGAAATTCCCTAGTAACATGATACGTTATAGTTTAAAAGATAAGATTTTATCTTTTTAAGTTTCTTCAAAAGCTAGTGGATGATAAATTATGTTAAATATATAACATAATTTATAGTGTTTCGAACGATGAATGAAACGATAAATGTGTCAGGTTTTAATAAAATCGAGTCTTATAATGTTTAAATATATTTTTGTTATTAAATATAAAAATATTACATTTTATACCTTTAAGAATTCAAAAATGACAATATATACCCTTGGTATATATTAATTTACAATTTAATCCCTTTATATATAAATTAATCATTTAACCCTTAACTTAGAAATACGAAAATATAGGCCCTTGTGGTTTTAACTTTAGGATAATTACACTTTTGGCCCGAAAGTTTAATAATTTCAAAAGTTACAATATATATCCCTCATGCATATATGATATGTATTACTAGTCCAAAATCCATATACTTTGTATTTTTAATCTCAAAATTAATTTGCAGCATATAGCTTATTACTATAAGCTAAAATAAGTAGGTTTAACAAGCTTATAGCTTATGAAATTAGCTTATGAGCTTGATATCTCAAAATAGGCGCGTTTCGTTTAGGAAAACCACATGAATGACTCTTAGGGTTCAAGGCTTATCATAAAGCTCAATTCAAGCTTACACATGATCTAAAACACATTAGGAGCTTATTAAACAAGTTATAAGACTTACTAGGGCTTTTTAGGGTTCGAATGACTTGGAATGGGTCGTGTAACCTTGGAGATGAATCAAGGATCCTTTGATCTTATACCTCGGCTTCTCTAGTGGCTTAAACTTCCTTTCTTTCTCTTCTTTGGCTAAAAATAGGTCAAGAGCAAGTGAGTGTGTTTGATAAAATTATGTGTTTGTGAAAGTGTATGTGTTTCGTGTATATATAGGCCAAGGAAGGAGTAGTGGCCAAGTTGATTCTAGTAACCAAGTTGTGGAGGAGTGGTGTCCAAGGTCTATAAAGGTGTGACTAATAAGAGCTAGTATGTAGCTTTGAAAGGTGTTAGAGGGTTAGAGGGGTTTAGGTTATCAAAGGAGGTGACAAGGGGGTGAGGTGGTGGCATGGTGGTGAATGGGTGGTGATAAGGTGCTTTACTTGGAGTGCAAGGTGACAAGGTGGTGACAAGGAGGTAAAAGGGAGCTAGAAAGGTGGTGACAAGGTGCTAGGGTTATGGGGATAAGGTGGTGGATCATGGTGGAGGGTGCTTGCTTGGTCTTGGCTTGGATCAGCTAGTTTAAGTGGTATCAGGTTGTTTAGGGGTTCGGTTTAGGACGAGCTATGGGGCGAAATTAGAGGGAAAATAGTTTAAATGTGATGCTAGAAAGACTTGTAATCTATGCTAGAAAGGTGATACAAAAGCTCATAGAAATTAGAGGGAAAAAATGCTTAATTTGAATGTTGTGCATAATCGGTTTTTACTATGAGCTTAAAGGAATTGTACTATGGTTTTGGAGGGAAAAGATATTCAAATATTATACATTGTAACCTTGTACACATGCCTTATAAGTTTGTACTTTTGGTTCGTATGAAAATATTTCATGTAGTTAGGGTTTTGATATAAACATTAACGTTTAAAATCCGTTTTGATATAACGTTATGAATGGTACGTTAAATAGATAATGTATGGTAAAAATGGAGTTTAAAACATATTGCTTGACATATTATGAAGTTTATTTGATATAAACGTTGATGAAATTGGCATTGGTAGGTTGCGTGAGCACGTTTACTTTTATAATGTAAGTTACGTTACATCATGGAAGGTATAAAAAAAAAATTCCCGTAAAAATGGTTATATTAAACATAATAGATGGATAATTACACTGAGAAAAATTGCATCTAATTTAATAAATGGATAATTACATAGAGGAAAATCGTAGGTTGTTATATTACCTATGGTCTACAATGCACTAACGGGCAGAGAACCTGATTCGTGTGTAGTGTATGATTAGTAAGTCCGAGGTCGTCCTAAGAGCTAAGTGTTTTAATTGCAATTTGAATTGGTCGCAAATTAAAAATGGTTTATTATGAATTTTAACAGAATAAAGCAAATAAAACGTGAAATTAAATTACAAGAATAGATCAGGGAGAAGAGAGTACTAGCCTAGTTATTCCTTTGTTATAGTTATGATTAGTGTTTCCTAGTGCAACGTCTACTTATCGTTTATGGTGGTTTTAATATCAACAGGGTCAATTGGGAATTTAACATGTCCTATGTATCCTACGATCTCAGGTCCCCGTTAGACACAAAGGGTGAGCATCTAGTCTATAGTGGTTAACCCCCAACTATCCTAATGACCTATTTAGTGCCAATAATCTCACATCATGGCTATAAAACTCTTCTGGAAGAGTTTTCCTAAAGTTTATAAGTACCTATCATACTGTAGACGTAGATATGAGTGATACCTACACTATTAACAGTTGCCAACCTATCCCTAGTACCCGATTAACCCTTAATTCAACAGGTAAGCCTACTATTAGGTCTAACAGGATCTACACTATCATCAATACTACCAAATCTCAAGGATCATGCAACATGCAATAAGGATGTTAATACAAATAATGTCTAAAAACTTTATTTATATTTTTCAACTCTTCTACGTTTTGAAGATGACAAAATGTAAAAACATTCTACGATAAAAATAAATGTATACACGTAAATAGTTGTAAACTTCCATTTTGACGTAAATCACTCAAGGTATGTATAAACAAATCATTAAATATGATTAGTGATCAAGGATAATCTTTTAGTCTTAAACATTATATTTTTATAAATGTAATATAACATTTTTATATAAGTAAAATTATACAAAATTCTTTTTAATTTTAAAAAATATTTCATTAAAACATTTAAAATTCAAATCTGGTTTTTCCCCAAAACAGTTAAGTCTGGACCAGAAATTAGCTTCCCCACAAAAGGATAAAAATGAGAGCGTCTACCTAAGGGCGGCCCCCAAATAGGTAGGACAGTCCCCAAATATATATGGGACCGCTGCTGCCTACCGGAGACGTTATTTCTCCTTGCCTATAAATACTACACTATTCCCTTGCAGTTGCAAACATCTTTGCACATAGTTTTCAGTTTTCTTTCTCTCTCTAAAACCTCCTACCTCTCTCTAAAAATCTTGATCACTATCTTGATTAACATTCTTTCAAGTGATCCAATCTTCTCACCATCCTTCTTCTATCTACTGCAAGAGAAGAACCTTCGTATTCGCCAAGAAACGAAGTGTTATAGATTAGTGATCTTCTTCTATCTTCTTTTAAGATTCAACCTGTTGGTGACCCGAAATCACTTCACTTCCATTACTTGTACACGAATTAAAGAAGAAAAATAAGAAGAAGATATAAAGATGTTAAGAGAGAGAAACAAGAGAGAGAAAGTAGAAATAAAATAAGAAATGGTTAAATTATCAAAGTGTGAAAATTACAATGAGAACCAACACCATCTCCACACTTAGAGAGGGGTATTTATACTTAAACCATGAGGCTTACATGCCTATGGTATTTCTATGGGCCAGGCTCAGGTTTTGGTTGGGCTTACGCCCGATACACGTGACCGATTAGCTTACATAAACGAGCTTGTTTACCTGGTCTAGCCTATTACAACATATAATTAAGTAAAGACCGAGCTTCCATGATTCGTAGCCGAGCTTCCTTTTTTGACTAAATATTTTGAGGCTAACAATCTCCCCTGAAGAGAGGCTTCCTGCAGATTCTGAGCTTCTATGTTCAAAAACATATTTTAAGGCTAACAATCTCCCCTAATGTGTGGTCTTCAAATTCCTGACGTGAGATTTTGAATCTGGCTTCCTTGAACTTCTTGAGATTGCTTTGTCGTTAAGTTCTTAAATCTCTGGTCTTTATTATGTTGTAGGCTTGTTTCTTCATGCTTTGTGATATTTGATCATGAGCCTTTGTCATTGTCTTTTCACTTTGTCTTTTGTTCCGAGATCTTTAAATCTTTTCCTTGCTTGTCTTGATCGTCTTTGCCACCTTGCGATCTTGTGTCTTGACCAACATGCTCATACTTTGCATCTATTTTAAAGCTCTCTAATAATCTCCCTCAAAGCTTGATTTCTGAGCACGGATCATTAATATCAGAGTTTGCGGAAGTCTTTGTCTTTAATTCTTGAGCTTTCTTGATTCTTGAATCTTGATGCCTATAATATGTCTTTGTAGTTTGAGTATGAGCATGTTGTAATGAATCTAACTCAGCTGGAATGAGGTGTCTCCATCTCCATCTTTATATGAATCCTGAAATAAAATAGTCAGCAATAAATCTTATGGATGAATATGGCTTTGTCATTCGCTCGGATTTGGTTGGATTAACCTCTGGTTCTGTGAGGACCAACCTGTGATCAGGTAGATTCAATTTAGAAGAATCTCCTTGATGGGATTTCCAGCTTTAAGCGTAAGATCCTCTAACACAGATGTATTAGATTCACCATGCTAGCTTGTTCTCAATATCGGAACATCTCAAAGCAGACAACACGATATGAGTGAATCGGTTAGTTACTATCTTACCGATTGAGTCATTAATTCATTTACTAGACCATTATCGATATCCAGTTATCACAAGTTCAATTCATATAGAATCTTACAAGTCACCTACCGAGAGCTTGTTTGATGTTGGCTCAAGAAGGATTTCCATTTATCGCTGTGAATACTAAAGAGCATCACTCTGAATGTTCTAATAGAATTACAAGGATAATGCATAGGACTCTTATTAACAGCTTGTGAACTTATTGGTGTTCAAAAAGTGTTTGTCATGGAATGTTTCCTAATAAGATTTATTTGTTGATCTCTTAGCTCTAGACTCGATTTGTGCGTTTTGGTTTTAGTAATTGGTGGATGGAGCAGACTGCCACCTATTTAGTATCAATTAACTCAGAGTGAGAAAGTCAATAGAAGTCATGTGTATCTCCATGACAAATAAGACAAGTTTCTGTTGAGGGACACTCGAATGGCTAGGGAGGGTTGTTCATTGCATCACTGGGTCTATGATGTCATTCTTCAATATCAGAATTCATCTTCGTGAAAACTAATAGATTATGTATTGACCCAGTTTCTGCCTAAATATTTATGGAGGGCTTATTTGTGTTTACCCTTTATCCATACATTTCTTTTTAATTCTTCAACCCATTCAATGCTTACCAAGATGTCATTACTAACACCTTGTTGTGATTGTTCTTGTGTTAGCTCAATCTTAGTCGGCATTATTCCCTTAATTCATTCATCTCCAATCATACCTAAGGACTGCTATTCCTAACTATAGAATGTCCTTGGGTAGATCCCTCCAGTTTTGGTTGGATCATAGGACTAATACCTAACCTGACCACGTTATAACTTCAGAATCATCATGAATTAAGATGTTGTTGGGTATGAGATCGTAACAACAAACCTTTTCCAAATAGTATAAAGCACTGTGAGTAGTTTAGATCACTTATTATTTTCAAGATCACATTTTAATTACATTTCTTTCCTTATTTTAAATACTAATTCACTTAGTTTTTGAAATACCATGTGATTTAAAATTTGTCTTGAAATAACTATGGGTAGAAAATGTTTCAGCATGAATTATATGTAACTTTTCTTCTTGCCCCCCTCAATTTTACGTATGTTTGACACCAAAAAAATGATACCAAGTTGTAAAATGAATATAAAATTAAGGGTTAGCATTGTTGAGCACACAATTTTGAAAGATTATGAATTGTCATTGAAGAATTCTTAAAAAATTGTGCTCAAACGCTTAATCATCTTATAACATACAATCTATTGAGTAGTCATCATTATTACAGATTTTTTATTAAGAGATTTTTGATAATGTTTTGAATACATAAAATTGTCGTGTTATGATGTATCCAAAATCCTTAAAACTTGGTTTTTTGACAAACTCCCCCTCAAACATTGACTCATTTTGAAAATGATACCAAATGTAGAAGAATTGTCTTGTAAAACTTTATGAGGGATGGAGTGTTGAACACACAATTTTGAAAGATTATGAATCGTCAGTGAGAAATTCTTGAAAAATTGTGTTTAACTTTTTGAAAAACCAAATGTTAGAAGACTTCTCTTGTAACCCTAAGGATAACTCCACTAAAACGTACACTTTCCTTTGTCTTTCAGGCCTGATTTTCAATCTGAGAGTGATTACAAGTCATAAAAAAAATTAGAAATGACATGTTTTGAAAGCATTTGAAACTCTTGCTCGAACTTCATTTACACACGCGTGTCGATGTTAATCAACATTTCAAGGTACGTAAATGTTATCGATTCCAAGAGACATATCGAAAAGATTCTTTTTTAAATTTTTTGATTTTTTGATTTTGTATTTTCTTTTTGAAATTTTATATTTTTGTATTTGTTTTTATAGGTTTTATATTTTATATACAAAAATTAAAAGAAAATAAAACAAAATAAAAATCAAGAAGTAAGTAAAGATCGAATCCCCTGGGACTTCGGTCTAGCAGATATCTCTTGTATTAAAGTTGTCCCATGTAACCTTGGTCTCCCATATATCACATTTTCTTTTATCCACACCTTGATTCGTTCCTTATTCAGATTGAAAAGAGTACCTGCATGCAAATCAAGAGTTCGTTCCTCCTGAACATTGATGGATGTACCTGCAGTTGAATCAAGAGTTTGTATACATTCATGAAGATTAGTGATATATGTATTGGAACCATGTAGGGGTTCACTATCAACCGTGATTGTGCTAGAGGTGAGTATCTTTCTAGTTGGAACCCATCTAAGACCAACAGTCTTGAGATTCTACACGTTGGTTTCCACCTAAGACAAGATCTAGGAGTCTTTGTTTGCTCATGCACAACGGAAGTCTTTTTGATTGAAAACCTATTTCCTATTGGGATCTATCTTTCTGGTTTATTTGTAACACTTGTCTGCTCTACGGATTTGTTTCTGTTCGTTGTCTTATTTGATGAAACCTTAGTACGCGAGTTGACCTCTTTTATGAATTTTGTTACACAAGAATCATTTGCATTAAAGACATATTTCTGACATGTCGAGCAAACAAAATGTTTGGAGTCAGAAAAATTGCTAGAATTCCTAGAGTGGTCTGCTATGGGCACAGTCTTTGTCGTTGCGTAACTACTCTTAGATGCATGCCAATTCCTAGATGTTTGAGTATTGCTCCTAGGTTTTGGGTTGCAATCATTAGATGTGCTTTGTGATCTAGCAGAAGGCATCACACTAGTTTTGGAATTCCTGCTTATTTTTTGTGTCTGTTTCTTAGCTTCCTCTAGGTAGTGATTATGAACCATGTCATTTAAACTATACCTAGATGAGCCAGGTGCATTTATGTGATGAGGTTTTACACAAGCAGGTTCTTTCCCCTTAGGCAAACAATGTGTAGTGACTGGTTTTGACAAATCGTTATTCACATCAACTTGGGAGGCAATTGGTTGTCTAATAATTGATTGGTTTCTATGTGGTTGTAACACTAGTTTCCCCAAGATTGATGATTTTGCAAACTTAGTATTCATACTATTTCCTTTTAATTTTCTTAACTCATTTTTTAATGCTGCAATGGCAAACCCTTGTTCCTGAACTTGAGCTTTAAATTCATCATTATTAGCAATCAAAGAAGTTATGTGTTCTATAGTCTTAGCTCTTGTTGTCTTGATAGAATCAGACAGTTCTTTGTAATGCCTTTTCAAAGTCTTATTTTCCTTAAGTAATATAGCCACTTTATGTTCCAATTCGATGTTTATTATTTCAATTACATCTATGTCATGTTTAACCTTGGCTTTATTACTTTTCTCATTCAAAACTTGACTTTGTTTCCCTGATTTTAAAACATTGTTTTGCAATTGTAATTTAGGATTAATGCAATGTGCTTCTAATTTTGAGAAATCTTTTTGAAACTGGGCAACGGTCTTTTTGAGACAAATATTTTCAAACTCGATAGATTGATTTGAGAGTTCGGTTATTTGGTTATCAGTTAATTTTGCAGGCAAAGGACGTATGTTACGACATTGTTCAGCATCCTGGTCAACCTCTCCTTCATTATTGAATTCAAGTTGCTCAGTATGTTGTTGTCTTTTAGCAAATACAATATGATCAGTAATCAATTGTACCTCAGCCATTGGCTCTTCATCATATATGGGTCTGATATCTACATCATCAGCATGTGCATCATTCCCTGATCTGCTGCGTGTATCTTGCTCTCCTGATTCTGTCCCACTGCTTTTTGTGTCAACCAAACTAGCATCTAATTCATTACTCGTATCAACCTTTTCGTCTGTTGTCTGTATCTGTCTTTCATTCACCCTGCTGTCATACTCTCGTTTATGTTGTGCTCTTTCATCAATTAACTTCTTAACAGATTCCATGTATTGGATCAGTGTATCACGAAATTCTAGAATCTTAAGTTAAGTGTATTCTAGAAAGTACTTGTGTGTCATTGTAACATATTCATCACCCAAATAAATTCGTGACTTAATGAATGTCTAAAACTGTGTCTCGAGTACTTTAAAAGCTGCCATAGATCCAATCTCTTGAAATTCTTCTTTGCCAAGTTGCTTTTCTAGTTGATCCATGTTTAGGAACATTGTTTCTGTGAAAGTCTCAACATCTTGACCAAAGAGTGTCGCAAATGCGCGTTTGAATCCACACTCGGTTCGAGTTCCTTTTAAGTCATTGTTTGAAAGAACTGAGGTGTGAATGAAGTTGTCGAAAAGATACAATGCAACTCTTTTTTTCTTTGTCTTGAATTTGTTGCATTTGTTGTTCTTCTGAATTCGAACACGAAGATAAAGTATCGTTCGTTTCCATTTTTACCGTGAAGTGAAGTGAAAATGATTTTGTAGGATCTTAAGTAGGTAAAGTAATGTTGTTGTGGTGATAAGAATTCAATTAACGTTCACGGGATTTTACAATTCTATGATTTAAACCGAGAAAAGAAGTGACTTTTACGGGATTTTACTAAATCCAGAAGAAACCGTGAATGTATAATTGTTGTTGTGGTTTGTTGTCGATGAATCGGTGTTGTGCTGAGAGTACTTTGTTTGTTCAATGAGTTAACGAACGACTAACAATGAAATTATGAAGTCGTGAATGGATCTTTGTTGTCAATGTTAACAATTGTTAAAGTTTTAAACAAACAAGGACTAACGATGCAACACTATAAGAAGAAAGGACTAATGGTGAAATTGTTTGTCTTTAAGGACTAATAGTGAAACTAGCTAAAAAGTATCTTAATATTAAAAAAACTTGTTAAACCCTTTAGTATTGGACCCTTTCAAAATTGTTTTGAACCTATTCCTATGTGACCTTTAAAAAAATATGAACTCGTTTCTTTTTGAACTTACCAAAAATACATGGACCTTTCTATTTGAAAATTAAGGTACGTATGCATGTTATGTATTTTCTCATTTTGGTCTTCTTCTACAATTTGAAAGCTTATTAACGTACGATTAGGTTTTGTTTCATTGGTTTCATTTCGTAATGTTCAAACAAAAATTAAATACGCTACGGTGATGTACGAAGGACCACGATCGTAATGATAGTAGTTAGAAGTCCCGCGAACAACGAATTCGAAACCTGAAAAACCTGAAACGACTCGAAACTTAATCGTTTAAGCTTTAACCCTTGTCCTTTTTTAAAGCACTAAACCGCTGCTTAGTTTAGAATCAAACCGCTGGCTAAATTTAATGTCAAACCGCTACGAAGCTTTGCCAAACCGCTACCAAGGCGACAAATGGGCAGAGTGAAGTTTAGGAGAGACCAAGATTTAAACAAACCGCTACAACCTGTTCTACTAAACCGCTATTCGAAGGCAAACCGCTGCTAAATGGAAAATAGCAAACCGCTACCAAAATGACTTGCCAAACCGCTATGTATCACTTTCAACAAGTCCTTTTCGGTGTCCCTTTCCTCCCTTTTGTTTACTTGTGATAATGCGGCTACTAGACAAAGACAAGAACACGCCTTGTGGTGTTGTACAAAACCGGCTAGAAAACAAACATAAGTGTACGAAATTATCCAAACCGCTACAAGGAAGGATGCTTAATCATATCAAACCGCTATCAAGAAGTTCATAAAAAGAAGCTAGAAAACCTTCGAAAAAGCACAAAATAAGCTATAACTAGAAAATAAGCTAAAAAACCAAAAACATTGTAAAAAGCCATGAATAAATAGGCTCAAAATAAGCTATAAAAGCTGTTTTAAGCTAAAATAAGCCACGATACTATGCATTTGTAAGCTTTCAAATGAGTTTTAATGGAGGATACCAGTTTTGAAAGAGAAAAAGGATATTATGGAACTTTATAATTTGACTACAAAATAAAGAAAACAAAAAAGAACGTCCTTGTGTTACTGCCACATTTAAATTAGTTATTATAGTGTAGGCCCAAAATAATGAAACAGTTGAAACAAGAGATTAGCCCACTAAAGTTTATAACGAACTTTGAAGGACCGAATAAACAGTATAAAGTTTTCAAATTAGTTGTGATAATGATGAAACAGTTGTATCAACGATATCACAAAGAAAGAAATAGAAAAACGTGATATCTAAAAAACAAAAAGAATGTTATAATAAGCCCAAACTAAGTCGAAATAATAAATAAGAAGCCGAATCTATAAGCTCAAAATAACCACAACGAACACTAAACCCACCCGAGGCGACTGATACCAAATGTCGTTACCTCGTGATCACTTACACTTTATTACATGTTACACGGATTAAACTAAGAATAGAGAAGGAAGATATGAAGAAGTTTAGAGAGAAGTTAAAGAGAGAAACAAAAGAGAGAAAGAAAGAGAATTGGATGATTTACTTGCAAGAGGAAAATTACAAAGTGAACCAACACCCTCTCCATCCTTGGAGAGGGGTATTTATAGTTAAACCATAAGGCTTACATGCCTATGGTATTTCTATAGGTCAGCTCGAGATTACTTGGGCTTACGCCCGATACACGTGACCGATTAGCTTACATAAACGAGCCCGTTTACCCATTCTAGCCTATTACAACGTTACATAATTGAATGACCAAGACCTAATATTCTTAATGAACGAACTTCCTTGTTCGACTTAATATTTGAGGCTAACAAATGTTATTTTGAATTGTCGTTAACGAATAAGCATCGTCTAGTCTAACTTGTCATGATAACATATTAATAAGCCAAAAAGTTAGCTACACCATAACTAATTTTGGCTTAATAAAACTTACAGCCCAATATCCATCTCAATTTATATGAAGCCCACCCCTAAATTATAATACTCGGCCTAATAAATTAGATCGCAGCCCAACTCCATCATTATAACATTCACCCCAATAAAAAAACTCATACCAAATAAAACCGCAACCCAACAAATTTTAATCCAACCCATTAGCAAATTAATCATTCGACCCAACATTTTTGATATAATCAGTTCTACCATCAAACTTTACCATAAGTCACACTATACACGGCCCAACTATTCAAAAAGCTAGACCCGGCCCAATCATTATGCAAGAACTCGACCCATCTCAAAATTAAAGATATAACTTACCATATACCCTAATTTTTTTGATGATAAGCAATTCCTAATCACAAAGAAAGCACAGTCATCACTCACAAAGACACGCCACCTACCATAGTCAACTGCATATCCACTCAACTCTTTAGCCTAATCTCACTTCTTCTCAACTCATACAAGAATATTCATCCATCCTTCTTTAGTAAGCAAATTGATACATCAATTCATCGAACCCCATTTTTTCTTAACTGCTCATGACCATCGAACCATCAAGGAGTCAAGAACCAAAAAGTAAATGTCTTCAAGATCCTTTAGAGGGTCTCAGGTAGGGACGTTTGAAATGTTCTTGTGTTTGCCTTGATTTTCAAATGAATCATAGATGGATAGTAACATAATTGTTATTAGTCTCTCTATAAATTCGAATATTGAAAAAAAATTATATACCTACATCGATCGATGATGAGTAAGTGTTTGATCTTGAAAGGTTATGGGTTATAAAACCTAACACGAATCTGAGATCCTTGAATACTTTTGTTTCTATTCGAGTCTTGTTAAAGGATGTGGATGTGATTAGTGTGGAGATGGATTGATGTATTGTGACAAAGGGATTACGGGATTAGGATAGTGGATTTGTTGGATTTGATGTATTTGAGATTTTGTAATTGATTGTTGTTGATGAGGCTGTTGTAATTAATTAGGGTTTGTAATTGATGTTGGGTTTGTTGTGAATCTATGGTTATAGTTTCGAGTCAGTTAATCTCCTTCATTTCTGTATGATTACATTTACCGTTGACTCGTTGAGTTGACCCGGGTCAACTCGGTAAATACTGAGTTGACTCGGTTTGGCTGTGGGTTTACCAAACCGCCGCGTCGTGGCCACCTTTGAACCAAACCGCCACCAACCAAACCACCACTGACTAAAAATTTGGGTAGCGGTTTGTTTCAGTCAGACCATGATAAAGATGTCAAACCGCCACCTGTTTAAACTGCCGTAGGCAAACCGCTGCGGTGGCCAAACCGCCATGGTAAACCGCCACGGTGGCTAAACCGCCGGCAAGTACTGTTGTACTTTTTCCTAAAAATGTGGATATGTGTTTTTTTCTTTTAGCCAAATTGCTATCAAGAAAAATAGATAAACCCAGATTTGTTTCTTCAATACACTTGTCTTTTAAGCACAAAAAAAAAACAGCAAATTTAAACTAGTAAAAAAGAAACATGAAACATCATACACTATAACATTTTTCATGACTTTTACCCAAGAAAAACCACACGAAAAATAATAAAAATAGGACCAGATCTGAACAGTGAACGAGACAACAACAAAAATGATACAATACACCCATGCAAACAAAGGAATGATCCGGAGGTCGAGGAGGATAAAATAAATGCTTATCTATATTATTGAATGAGAGTAGAACAAAAGATGTGTATGTGATGGAAGAGAGAGAAAACACACACACACACACACTATTTTTAGTCCAAACACAACTAAACTATACTAAATAGTCTAATCTAGTCCTTGCGTGTTTGGCTATTTATAAACTAATGCAATTCTGAATAAGTCTAACATATTTTAAGGCTAACATTTCTTGCACTAACTCAGGCCCTATCAGTTGTCCTTCACCAGCTTCTGCCCATAGGATTGGTGAGCGGTACTTTATACCATAAAAGGCCTTGTACAGTGCACATCTCACACTAGAATGATAACTATTATTGTAGGAGAACTCAACCAATGGAAGATGAACATCCCAACTTCCCCTGAAGTCAAGGACGCATGCTCTGAGCATGTCGTCCAAGGTCTGAGTAGCATGCTCACTTTGGCCATCGGACTGTGGATGGTAAGCCGTACTCATGTCTAACCTAGTTCCTAGAGCCTCTTGCATCGCAGTACACTACAAAATCTTTTGGTCCATCAAAGAGAGTTAGAACCGGTGCATTACATAACTTATCCTTCAAGGTCTGAAATGCTCTCTCCTGTTCCTCACCCTAATCATACGTCTAACTTTTCTGAGTCAAAATTGTAAGTGACTTGGGAATCTTAAAGATATTCTCAATAAATCGACGGTAATTTCCAGCTAAACCTAAGAAAGAACGAACTTCTGATGGAGTTCTAGGGGCTTCCTAGTTCTTAACAGCCTCCATCTTGCTGGAATCTACATGAATGCCATCACCGTTAATCAAATGCCCAAGGAACTGTACTTCTTGCAACCAAAATTCACACTTAGGGAATTTTGCATACAATTTCTCCTTCTTGAGCAATTCTAAGATTAACTTTAGATGCATTTCATGATCCTCCTTCGTCCTAGAGTAGATTAAAATATCATCTATAAACACTATTACAAACTTGTCTAGGTATGGTCTACATACTCGGTTCATCAAGTCCATGAATACCACTGGTGCATTCGTCAGACCAAAGGGCATTACTGTGAACTCGAAATGTCCATAACGAGTTCTAAATGCAGTTTTTGGAATGTTGTCCTCGTGCACTATCACCTGATGGTATCCAGACTGAAGATCTATCTTAGAAAAAGACTATAATCCTTGCAGTTGATCGAATAGGTCGTCTATCCTTGGAAAGGGATACCGATTCTTAATAATCAACTTATTTAACTCTCTATAGTCGATACACATCCTAAAAGAACCATCTTTCTTCTTGACGAATAATAATGGTGCTCCCTCGGTGATGAGCTTGGTCGTATGAAACCTTTGTCCTAGAGTTCACTGAGTTGCCCCGACAACTCCTTCATTTCAGAAGGCGCCAAACGATAGGGAGACTTCGTGATTGGCATTGCTCCAAAGGTTAAGTCAATACGAAATTTGATTTCTCGAGAAGGCGATAATCCTGATAAGTCATCCGGAAATACTTCAGGAAAGTTCCTAACTACGACAATATCTTCTAATTTCTCCTCCTCGGCCTTTACACTCATGAGATGTCTCACCTTCTCTTCTGGGCTTTCTTCTAAGACTCTAAGTGCTTCATCATTTGGTAGTGGGATTCTAACTACTTTCCCGTGACAAACAATCTCAGCCTTGTGCTGGGACAACCAATCTATTCCTATAATTACATCGAAACTCCCGTCTCCAAATGGTATCAAGTCGATCTCAAAAGTATGACCCTCTATTTCTAGTTTGTAGCCTCTAATGACCTTATTGATCTCTACTAGTTGTCCGCTAGCTATCTCAATCTCATAACTAAAACCTAAGTTACTGGGCTCTATGCCTAACAGAGGTATGAAGGTAGTGGAAACAAAGCTATAATCGGCACTAGATTCAAATAGTGTTGTAGCATAGTGATTGTTTAGAGTGAATGTACCCGTCACAATGTTTAGGTCCTAGCGAGCCTCCTCTGCTCCCAGCATAAATGCTCTTCCACGTGCCTGGTTTCCATTGTTCCCACGACCTTGACCCCCATCAATAGCTAAGACTTGATTTGGACGATTTCCTCCTTGTCTTGGTGCTCGGTTCAACCTATGGCATGCTAATTTTGTAGTGATCAGCACTAACACACTCAAAACACACCCCATAAGCAGCAGTTGGGTTTCTAGCATTCACATGGTTCACCATCCTAGGCCCCGCCCTATAGTCTTTGGCAAAATGCCATAAACGATTGCAGTTTGTAAACTTACGGTACGACAATTTGGGGTTATGGTGAAAGTTACAATTTATACATTTAGGTGTTGTACCCGTGTACTCTTTCCTAACAAGGTTAGTGATTGTGGAAAACGTCGATCTAGTCCTAGGTCTCTTACTGTCATCCCTAACATTCCCACTCCTACTTGGCTCCCCGCCGTTTCTTCTCTTCTCAGTATTCTTCTTCAATGATCCATTCCTAATTGCCTCATCAGTTAACACACCAGCTTTCAACACAGCACTCTGAATTGTTGTTGGCTCCGTTGCTGCCACCATCCCATGGATTTGTGGAGCAAGGCCATAGATGTACCTCTCAATCCTTTTGTTCTCAAGGGTAACTAAATGAGGGACTAACCTAGCCAGCTCATGAAACGTATCAGTGTATGCGGCATGGCCGGCTCTGACCATGGCGTAACACCAAAACTCAGCTTCCAGCTTTTGTATCTCATTGTTTGGACATAATCCCTCTCTCATCAACACCTTAAAGTCATTCCAGGTTATGCTATTTGCAGCTTCTCTACCTCTAGTTTGGACCTGAGAGTTCCACCACGTTAGTGCCTTACTAAGAAATGAACCGGCAGTGTACTTGACCTTTTGGTTATCTCCACACCCACTCTTGTCCTAAACTGATTCTATTTTCTTAATCCAGCGAGTATAAACTATAACACCACCCTTCCCATCATAGTCCTTCGGGTTACAAGCCAAAAATTCCTTATATGAACAAAAACCTCTACCATTGTTCACAATGACATTCCTAACATCACCCTAGATGTTGTCATTGACTACATTGCCATTTCGATTCCCATTGGCTCCCCGGTCCTTCCACCTCCTCTACCGGTTCGTTCACCCGTCCTTCCACCTCGCGGTGCGGCAGTTGATCGGCCTGCACTCCGTGTTGTCATCCTTGGTGCTATTGTCTATATGAGGGAGGGTATGGGTAACGTTAGGTAGGAAGGAAAATTCATATATAGGCGGCCTTAATATACTCTAGTATGCATATATACGGTCCTATGGTGTCAACACATATTTGAGTGAACGGTATTACCAACTACGCGTAAATCGTGATACTTTTATAACTACGTTGGCCACCGTATTTATATCCGCATCCTTTCTCAGTTATACTCAGTATTGAGCTCACGCATTTCAATGATTGACTTATCTAATACAATATACGATATGCAATATACGCTATATGATATATGATATACGATATACGATATACGCTATACGATATACGATATACGATATACGCTATACGATATACGATATATACTATAGAAGCAAGTATAAGCGAAACACCGCACACATAGATCCTATAAAGCAACTATATGAAGGTTCTTAGGTTATAGTCTAGGCCAAACCACCTAATTCTCTATAACCTTAGCTCTTAATACCAATCTGTCACACCTCGACAATGGCAGAAACACGAGGCGTGGCGGATGATTGATTGTCATAACACAAAGCGTCAATATAGAGAAAACTAAATGCATTAAAACAAGTGTTACAACATCCTCTGATAACAAGTATGGGACTTGTGATAAAGTAGGTTGAACAACATCCCAAAGTCAAAAATTCATTACAAATAACTCCTCACTACCAGAGTGATACAAGTCTAAAGGAAATCAAACAAACAAAATTTAAACTTAGGCTCAAATGCAATTTTCTCAAGATAAGATCCAAAATGGATGCCCTTAGGTCTACTAAAGTCTCTAATCTTGGCTTCATGGATCATTCACAATACCTAAAAATGATACTCGAAAGGTCAATATAAAGTTGGTGAGTAGGTTTAGAAGTAAACCCAGTTGTTGTGCGAGATTTTAAGTAGTGGACAATTGTGCAATATGAAAACAGAATGCATGCAAAAAACTTAGATTTCTAACATAACAATCACATAATATCCTAATATATCTATATCAATACCGACCCACGCATTGTTCTTGTGTTCCAAACCTACCGCCTACCAGCTGGAGCTACACAATCGGCTGAGTTGTGCAAAAGTCCATTTGGTACTTTGCATAAATAGATATCATAGTGCTTACATAGCAATCACATAGTCTTCACATAATATTCATACATGCAATCATAGGCACGTAGCATTGTCCAAAAAAGATTTAGAAGTTTAGCACAAAAATAAAACAGTTTGAAATAGATTTGAGTATCATTTTCCCCCAACGGAAAAAGAGTTTAAAAGTCAGGCTACGAGAACCCACCTTAAACAAAGTGATAAGTAGCTGAGAGTATGGTCAAACAATTATATGCAACGGCGTCCAAACACGACCTAATCTAGTTAATATCCGATTTAGAATTATGTGTTCAAATGTATGTTTAGGGTTGATGCATAGTAGTCAAATGTGCGTTGTACAGTCACTTTTAATGTTATTAGTCTGGTGATGGTTGATGATTTAGATTTGAAGAATATAAGTTGAAGTATTTACATTAATATTATATACTTATACTATTTAAGGAAAATAGACAAGTAAATTAGAAGTAGAACCTAAAACTAAATGAATAAGCAAATAACCATGATTAAATATGTTTCGACAGTTTTCCCGGTAACCCCAGTTACCTAATTTAGCGGTTAAAGTATAAGTATTTACACGTTTTATATTCACAAAATGATTAGTAAGAGTTTTATATTTTATAAAGTTATAAAATATATCTTTCGTCCTTTAGTCGATTTATTAAAATAATAATATTTTATTATTTCGTCTTTTTGTCAGATTTTGAGAAAAGCAAGTTTTTATGAATTATTTCTAAGTGTTATAATTTTATAAAATTTCGACATGACCCGTTTGTTTATAAAACGTTTTCCAAGGGTTTTAAACCTAAATTCAAAACACTTTCCACAATTTTCGACAAACCTCAATTTCAACTTTTTCAACATGTTCCATCTAAATGTACACTTCATGCGACTAACCTAACTCTTTTAGCTTAATAAAGTATAAACCGTTAAAAAAAATCCACTTCAACGCTCAAAATCACTAGTTTTTTCTTTATTGGGCCTTAAGACCCATTAGTAGTCTAAAACCGTATCGTTAAGTTCTTAAATCCTAATTAGTCTGAATTACGAATTTTAAATATGTATTAGAAGTGTTAGGATGTAAGCCGAATGAAAAGTCCCAAAAATACGCCGAAGCTTATTGGACTTCCACTTGGGTCTTGGCCTTATCAAGACCAAACATCCTTTTCGAAATTATTCCAAGTCCGAAACTGAACGACATGTTATATTATATGACTAAGTATTTTTGGACATCAAGTTAACCGACTAAGAAGTCGTGAAAGTAAGTCAAAGCTCATGGACCAAGACTAAGCCATGGTTTGGGCTTAGCTTATTGGGCAGTAGCTATATAAGCCCATAAAAGCCAATACGAGGTTATTTATTAAGCTGATTGCCACGTGCTTTTCGAGATATCAAAATACGTTACAACCAAAGTTATAAAGATAAGTCGGACCGCAATAAGGTCCACAATAAGCCGCGGCTTATTGGGCCTTATTGGGCGGTAGGTTATATAAGCCCAAAACCAAATACATATTGTTTTAAATAAGCTAATAAGCTACGAAGTATTTGTAGTTCTAGAATAAGCCACCATAATAAGCTATAAAAATATGACAAGAATAGGTAATAACCAAAATCACTTTCCTCGCGACCCTTTTAAGTCTGAAAGCTAATAAGTCCATAAATAAGCCGTATAAGCTTATTCTTAAGCCAAAAATAGAAATAAGTTACTAAGTATAAAAGTATTATTCAACCATCACTACCACAATAATAAAATGGTCTTTCCTTGTCCCATTTTGCCCGAGTTTGAACCGAATAAACACCCCTTAATATTTATTTCAAAACTTTAAGTTTTCGATTTTTAGAAAACGCACGGTACAACTATTATCTATGCATCATAACACTACTAAAACTACAAAAATATTTAAGAATTTGATGACTTACAAAGAGGGTTTTGAAAATGAGATAAGCACGAAAATGTTAACCCAAACGTTGTTTTAATGATACCACGCCTATTAGAATCAACTCGTAAGTGTTTAAACCTTCATGTTTCTTGATCAAAAATTAAAAGTTGTGGTGTTTGTGTGTGTGTTGTTCTCGGACGAAGCAAGAAAGAAGAAAAAGGAGAACAAAAATGAAGTGTGTGTGAAATGAATGAGGTGTGTGTGTTTTGAATCAATATAAGACAAAGGGTGTACCATGGTTGGGACAATGTTGCTAAAATATTGCCTTGTGGTTCCCCTTGTGGGGCTCGAACCGAATAGCACCCTAGGAGGGATCTTAGCCCTAGGAGGGATCCTAGGTGGGTTTTGGCTCTTGTCGGGTTACTAAATGATCTAAACTCGTGATTTAAAATGTGACCCAATGTTTTCTAGTATTTCTAATGGATGTAAAAATGTTTTTACTTAAATTATGAATATTCACACTATAGGTAAATGAGTTAAATTGTTCTAAATTTAATATGGAACATTAACGGACGTGTCAGAACGCGTTGCTTGATGTTTTAAGTCGTTTGCGGGACAACCTCCTAGGAATTGATCGAATATAAATATAATCATCTATAATGAGATAACTAAATAGAATAACATCACTAACTATCAAATAGATAATAAATTGATTACCGTTAACACAGTAACCGATTCGACGGAAACAGTAAATGTCGAAAAGTCAAAGGACTTAAATAGGACATTACAAGACTAGAAAATCCGCAAGGGTTACATATAATTAGAGGATAATATGGCTGAAAGAATCCAGAACACGGGTTTCTGTTGTATATAGGTTTGATGAAGAGTCGTTGTCGTCCAAATAGGGATATAGTGAAAATGTTGATGTTTTCTTTTATGCAGAATGATGATTATGATGGTGCGTTTTGTGTTTTTAAAGAGATGTTAGAGAGGCCCGTTGGTCTTGATTTGATTGTCTTGAGTGAATTGTGTAAAGGGTTTTCTCAAGTATGGAAAGATAGATTAGTTTCGAATCTGTTAAGAGTGGTTGATGATGGGTGTCTTGCGAATATGATTATTTTTACAACATTATAAGTGCTTATGAGTTCAATAACCATAAAGCAACAACACCTTATCATACTTTGATAATTGTAGATGTTGTAGGGGCAAAGAGTCTTGATTACTGAAAATGCAAATCTTGGTACAGAGATATTATCCAGCTTGGTTAAAGCAGTTCATGGAGTGACGATTATATTCCCAGGTATCACCCTCTGTACAATCAACACTAAACTATGTCAAATATGGCAAACTCAAATCTTAGAATAAAGTGGTCTAAAAATGACTAAATATTTCCTCAAGGTCTGTATATTAAGCAGTTAACGTCATACAACTTAACAAAGCTACTGATGCAGTCTATCAAGTATAATCTTTTAAATGTGTTTATGTACATTTGACCATGCAACAACTTAACAAAAGGCATAAACACATTTGACCATGCAACAACTTAACAAAAAATTTACTCTATATTCCTTGGCCTATTGTGTTTCAGATTACATAGTCTATCATGTATAATCTTATCATCATTATAAGATTAGATCTTCAGGTGTTTTTTCTCCAAAACCACTCTAGAGAAAAATAATAAGCATTATTTTTTTAATTTACATAAGATTCTACAGAGTACTAAATTTTACGTTTGGAGTTACTTTGACAACTACCCTACATTGTACAACTGTTTCACATGAGGTTGTGTTGCTGATGACATCAAATAACGTCACTTTGTAGCATCATTTATCCTAAGTATTTTACCCACTTTTATATAATTATTGCAAGATTTGGTACTTAATTGCTTAAAGTTGTTAAATGCAATAATTATGGAGCATATTGTGAAGACATGTCAAAAGGCGCACATTCTGGAGCTTAAAACGATGACGTTTGAAGAGTACTTAATTCTGACTACATACGCCATATCCAGCAAGGAAGATACGGCGTATCAGCGCATGGACTTCACAAGAAAACGCGTTCGTTTAATTCCCAATACGACGTATCCTGCCTACTATATATGCCGTATCCAGCTGGTCATTAGTCAAAGATACTGCAGTTAATTTGATTGAAGACAATTAATGTGATTGATTACGAACGTAGCGTGCACTCCAAGGAAATTACCCCTATACGCCGTATTGACCTCAACCAATACGGCATATCCAGTCGTTTTCAGACACTATAAATAGAAGACTCAAAAATGAGTTTTCAGCGTGCTTAATCATATTCTTTATACCTTAGACACTAAAGGTTGATTTTCTGAAGAAAAGAAGAGCAACCAAGGTCAAGCATCAACCATAATTCTATAGAAGACACCATGTAATTTTTACTCTCTTAATCATTCGATTTTCATTGTTTGATTACGCTTGTATAGTTACAATCATTGTGGGCTAATACCCTCGGGTATTAGCCATCTTAATGATTAGCCATCTTAATGAAGATCTAATTGTTTGGTTTGTTTTAAAATCAATTGCTTAATTTATCATTGTTTGTTTAATTATGTTTATCACCTAATACTTGTCTATGTGCTTGATTATGCGAACAATCATTCAACTAGGTCTAGAGATACCTAATAAGTTATCTAGATATTGATATGGCTCTCCATAACGTGTTCTATATATCTGGACTAATAGGATCATAAATAATGCCTTGTCTTTGCCTTTGGATTATGAGCTTAGTTAGACTAGCAGGTGACCCTTAGACCCAACGAGTACATTCTTAATCAATTGGTAACGATTTAGGCAGTGAACTACCAGTATATAAAACACCATCAAGCAATAAGTGGGTAAAGTCCCGATGGGCTAGGGTATTAACAGGATAATCACTGCATTAATTACCTAAGATAAATTATAATTAAACTAAAGGATGCTTTATGTGGATACATTAATTGTGACAGGGTTGTTCGTATCTAGGTCTTAGGATGAAGTCCTGCCTAAGTCTTAAGAATGATATGCCGCCTCGAGATAAACAGTCATTGCACTAAAACAAACAAACCAACATTTAAATCAGATTTAATATGGCTAATATAGTTTTCTATCATTTGGCTTGTACCGCTCTTTTATCTTCTTTTATCTTCTGTTTATCTGCAAGCCGTTGGCTAAGGAACCAACCATCAGGTTCAATTACAACCTGGGAAGCCCTTAAATAGAAGTTTCTAAGCAAATACTTCCCACCTGCCTGTACCGCAAAGAAAATGGAGGAAATCAACAACTTCCAGCAGGAACCCGACGAAAGCCTTTTTTGAGCGTGGGAAAGATTTAAATAATTGCTAATGAAGTGTCCTCAACATTATTTGACTGATATGCAGGAAGTCATCTTGTTTTATAATGGGCTAGATGTTCCAACTAGACAAATCCTGGATTCAAAAGGTGCCATATCGACTAAAACTGCTGCAGATGCAAAGGTAGCCATCTAAGAAATGGCTGAATTCTCTCAGAAATGGCACAATAAAACATCTTTAAGGACCAGAAATACTGAAACTTCTGACGGGCTAGCTGCTATCCAAGCCTAACTCAACAATCTCAGAAGAGAAATTAAGAAAGTGAATGAAAAAGTGTACGTTGCTCAGGTCGGATGCGAACTATGCAAGGGACCACACTATACGAAGGACTATCCACTCAAGGAAGATAGGAAAACTCTTGAAGAGGCTTACTACATACAGTTTGGTGCACCTTATCAACCTGGAGGACAGTTCAGCGTAGCAGAGCCAGGATTCTACCAATGGAACAATGAAAACTCTTCGTACCCTGATCGAAGACAAACTATGGAAGAATTGCTGACCAAATTTATGGTAGAATCAGCTAAGAGACATGAAGAGAACTCAAACATAATAAAAGAGATCCGAGCTTCTACCGATGCAGTAATAAGAAATCAAGGAGCTTCGATTAAGACCTTGGAAATACAGATCGGACAGATGAGCAAAGTCTTGCAAGAAAGAGGATTCGAAAGTCTGCCCAGCTCCATGGAAACGAACCCGAGGGACTAAGTCAAATCGATCTCAACCGCTAAAGCTGATTCATCTGAGATACGCCATATAGAATGTAGTCCATAAGCCATATCGGACTCATATCACAGAAGCATATTTTATGAAACAGTTCATTTCCTAAGGCGACTACATAACTACTGCTGTGATGATTGGAGAGAGGCACAAGGAGTGAAGATTCTAGAAGCTTATGATCACACCTTGCCTCAGAAAGAAAAGGACCCAGGGAGCTTTACTTTACCTTGTTTTATTCATAATGTTTGTTTTGATAAACCCTTGTTGACCTAGGAGCAAGTGTGAGTGTTATGCCATTTTCTACCTACACCAACCTTGGTCTAGGAATTTTATCTCACACTAAGTTGACCATTGAACTGGCTGACAGAACAATAAAACAGCCAATGGGTATTGTTGAAAATGTGCCGGTTAAGATTGGAAAATTTATTTTCCTCATAGACTTTATCATCTTAGACATACCTGAGGATGACGATGTCCCTTTGATCCTCAGACGACCATTCTTGTCCACTGCCCATGCCAAGATAGATGTTTTCAAAAGAAAAATCACTCTAAGGGTTGGGGAAGAGAATCTTGTTTTTAAAAGTGTTAAGCCTACCACTAGCATAATTAAGAGGGTCTTTATGTTAAAAAATCTTGATTCTAAAACAGAGCTTGTAGGAGAGGATGATGAATTATTTGACCCACTTTATGGTAACTATATTGAATTAAATGATTTGGACACACCTCTAGAACCTAAGACGAATCAAGATGTTGATTTTGAGCTAACTTTTGTCAATGAACCAAATAATGTTAAAACTAATTCTAAATGTTATAAAATGAAATTTTCTTGTATGATTGGGTATACACATGTTAATGCTGACTTACTCCCTTCCTTATCCTTTAATTTGATAACCAAAAGCTTTTATTATTCCATAATTAAGGACAAGGATGATCATGAAGGGAAGAGACTAGCCCAAACTTTGATAGATATACCTGTTTTCGTTGGGAATTTTTCTATTATTTTAGGTTTTACCATCATTGACGATGATGATGTAACAAGAGATGTTGTGCTCGGCATGCCATTTTGCAAGAAGTTCGTGTCATGCCAAATGATTATAAAAAAATTCGCTCACGAGGACGAGTGCGAGCGAATCAATGAAGAATGAAGAGCCGAAAGGGAAAAGTCAAACTTAACGACTAACTGAAACAAAAGTGCTTACCGGAAGACAACCCGACTGTTTTTAATTGTTTGTCGTATTTTAAATTGTTTGATTGAGTCTGTCTTCCCAGACATTCCATACGGCGTATCAAACCCCTATGGATACGGCGTATGGACATGTCTAGACGTTACCAGTCCTTTATATTATGTAATTTAAATTTCAGTACTTTAAAAGATTTTTAATTGTTTTTACAAGAACAATATGGCGTATCCTTGGGTTTGGGATATGTCGTATTGATCCCTGTACATCATGTGTGTTTAATTGTTTTTTTGTACCGAGATAGAAATTACATGTATCGTCTTCTAATCTTTTATGCAGGACCTTGCTGAATTAAAATCAACTAATTGATGGAGGTATACTCTGAAAATGACGTGTGTTGAACCTATACGGGTATTCTGAAACCCTCGTCAACACACCTTTTGCTCAAGAACTCAACTTGGAGAATCATCCCGAGTAAACTATCAGGACGTTGTATTTATACAATGAGGACGTTGTATAATTTAAGTGGGAGGATGGAGAATTAGAATGTACTTTTCCTTCTTTTACAAAATAACATGCCATGTGCTTAAAAATAGGCCAAATTTAAACTTTTTTTAGCATAACTTTTGTAAAAATCACTAGTTACATTACCTCGCGCACTATAACCCTCAATGTCAATTTGTGAGAATTTAGACTATTCCATTTCCAAATGCTTACTAAAAATTCCATAAAATTATGAGTGTGTCGGTGATGTAGTGGACTTTAGAGCTTGGCTTGGTATATCACTCGAGACCACAATGATAAGTACTATGGACTTAGTTGAAGTAACATGTTTAACTAGTAAATTTCTAGGATTAAACCAAAAAGCCTACATGTTGTAATATTAACTAACTATACTGGTTAGTTAGCCCTCCGTGTAACCCGTTGTTTACTCTCATTTTTAGAGTAAGATGCCCCTGGAAAAACCTGTTGAGCCATTCCTGGCTTTGTCTACACCAATTATCTATTTCGTTTCACCTTTACACCTTAGCCTACCGTGTAGATTAAGCCCATTTAATCAAAGTTGCTAGTTGCTTTCATGTAAAGTTTTGTATCTCCTACGTCAAAGTGAAAATTTTCTATCTTTGTTATGGTCGGGAAATTGTACAATTTGTGTGTTTTGCTACTTTTGCGATTATGTTTCATTTCCAAAGATGAAGTGTTATAAGGAAAAATTTTCCAGATGAATTATGATGGTGAAGACGGTGAAATTACATCGTGATTTATAATCTATTGTTGAAATTGCAAGAAGTTCGTGTCATGCCAAATGATTATAAAAAAATTCGCTCACGAGGACGAGTGCGAGCGAATCAATGAAGAATGAAGAGCCGAAAGGGAAAAGTCAAACTTAACGACTAACTGAAACAAAAGTGCTTACCGGAAGACAACCAGGCTGTTTTTAATTGTTTTTCGTATTTAAATTGTTTGTCGATTCTGTCTTCCTAGACATTCTATATGGCATATCAAACCCCTATGGATACGATGTATGGACATGTATGGACGTTATCAGTCCTTTACATTCTGTAATTTAATTTACAGTACTTTAAAAGATTTTTAATTGTTTTTACAAGAACAATATGGTGTATCCTTCAGTTTGGGATACGGCGTATTGATCCCTGTACATCATGTGTGTTTAATTGTTTTTTTGTACCGAGATAGAAATTACATGTATCGTCTTCTAATCTTTTATGCAGGACCTTGCTGAATTAAAAATAATAATTGGTGGTGGTATACTCTGGAAAATGTCGGGTGTTGAACCTATAGGGAATTCTGAAACCTCGGTCAACACCACCTTTTGCTCAAAGAAACTCAAACTTGGAGAATCATCCGGCTAGTTGTAAAAACTATCTGGTACGTTGTATTTATTACAATGAGGACGTTGTATATTTAAGTGGGTAGGCGGAGAATTAGAATGTACTTTTCCTTCTTTTACAAAATAACATGCCATGTGCTTAAAAATAGGCCAAATTTAAACTTTTTTTAGCATAACTTTTGTAAAAATCACTAGTTACATTACCTCGCGCACTATAACCCTCAATGTCAATTTGTGAGAATTTAGAATTTCATTCCAATATGTCTACTAAAAAATTCCACAAATATGAGTTCGCTATTGTGTCGGTGATGTAGTGGACTTTAGAGCTTGGCTTGGTATATCACTCGAGACCACAATGATAAGTACTATGGACTTAGTTGAAGTAACATGTTTAACTAGTAAATTTCTAGGATTAAACCAAAAAGCCTACATGTTGTAAATTAACTAACTTACACTGGTAGAGGTTAACCTCCGTGTAACCGTTGTTGTTTTCTCTTTTTTTAGAGTAAGATTGCCTAGACAAAATCCTGTTGACCATTCCTGGCTTTGTCTCACCAATTATCTATTTCGTTTCACCTTTACACCTTAGCCTACCGTATAGATTAAGCCCATTTAATCAAAATTGCTAGTTGCTTTCGTGTAAAGTTTTGTATCTCCTACGTCAAAGTGAAATTGTTCTATCTCGGTTATGGTCGGGAAATTGTACAATGCAATGGAAAAGTACGTAGCTCATGTATTTTGCTACTTTTGCGATTATGTTTCATTTCCGAAGATGAAGTGTTATAAGGAAAAATTTTCCAGATGAATTATGATGGTGAAGACGGTTGTGAAATTTACCATGTGATTTATGATCTTTTGTTGAAAGAAAAGAAATTATACGAACTATATATATATAATGTATATATATAATAGGTATATTATATATATGTATTATTATTATATATATATATAGAAAAAAGCAACAAAAAAGAGAAGGAAGGAAGATAGTCGGTTCATTAAACTTATACCAATGAAATTACTTGGAATGATCGATTATTCGTTGATACGTACAAAAAAAATCAATGATGTAAAGTTTTGTAAAAAGTGGCCGATATCACCACTTGTCTTGTAAAGTATGTAAAGTATGGGATGTATGGGAAGTTGACAGTTATGGGGACGCCAACTTAGGTTGTCTTTGTCATCACTATGATCGAGACGTTTATATATATTTCCGAGTCTTTATCATGGAACGGTCGGGTAAAGTTTCTAGCAACTGTACCTTATTTGTTAGCTTAATCTATTTGTTTTGTGAAATTTTATTTAACAACCATTTACTTCCATTTCCTAATAACTAACCTTGGGTTTTACTCGAACGAGGATGTGTACAAGCCATGCATGTCTATTCTGTCATTACGGCCATGTATGCGTGACTCAGATGCCTTGTTGGTTTACGACTTTTGGTGAAAGTTAGAAGTTCCATACCCTATATCATTCTTCATCCTAACCGCTGGTTAAATACGAATGAGGATGTGATCGAATCATACATGTCTATTCCGTCGTTACGGCCATGTATGTATGATTCAGCTGCCTTGTTTGTATGGTACTTTTGGTGAAAGATTGCTTGAATGATCAACCCTAAGCCTTTAACCCAATTTACTTTTTGAACTTGTTACTCCTAGGCTCTAGTGGTGGAAATGTGTATCCTTGCCAAGCATATGATAGAAAACTAATCACGATCGAGCAAATGAGCGTACCAATTAAATGTTGCACCCTAGATTAGTTGAGTGATCTGAGTGTTTTCATTTCCATATTTTGTGAGTTGATTGGTTTTGTATAGGTGATTAGAACAAAAAGATGCTTAAACGGAAAAATCCCTAAGTTCGGTTGGGATACATTTTCAAAACTTTTCTAAAGTCTACTTGAGGACAAGTAGGATTTAAGTGGAGGGATATTTGATGGCATCAAATAACGTCACTTTATAGCATCATTTATCCTAAGTATTTTACCCACTTTTATATAATTATTGCAAGATTTGGTACTTAATTGCATAAAGTTGTTAAATGCAGTAATTATGGAGCATATTGTGAAGACATAACAAAAGGCGCACATTTTGGAGCTTAAAATAATGACATTTGAAGAGTACTTAATTTTGACTACATACGCCGTATCCAGCAAGGAAGATACGTCGTATCAACGCTTGGACTTCACAAGAAAACGCATACGTTCAATTCCCAATACGGCGTATCCTGTCTACTATATACGCCATATCCAGCTGGTCATTAGTCAAGGATACTGCAGATAATTTGATTGAAGAAAATTAATGTGATTGATTACGAACGTAGCGCGCACTCCAAGGAAATTACCCCTATATGTCATATTGACCTCAACCAATACGGCGTATCCAGTCATTTTCAGACACTATAAATAGATGACTCAAAAATGAGTTTTCAGTGTGCTTAATCATATTCCTTATACCTTAGACACTAAAGGTCGATTTTATGAAGAAAAGAAGAGCAGCCAAGGTCAAGCCTAAACCATAATTCCATAGAAGACACCGTGTAATTTTTACTCTCTCAATCGTTTGATTTTCATTGTTTGATTACGCTTGTATAGTTACAATGGTTGTGGGCTAATACCCTCGGGTATTAGACATCTTAATGAAGATCTAATCGTTTGGTTTGTTTTAAAATCGATTGCCTAATTTATCGTTGTTTGTTTAATTATGTTTATCACCTAATACTTGTCTATGTGCTTGATTATGCGAACCATCATTCAACTAGGTCTAAAGATACCTAATAAGTTATCTAGATACTGGGATGGCTCTTCATAACGTGTTCTATATATCTGGACCAATAGGATCATAAATAATGCCTTGTCTTTGCCTTTAGATTGTGAGCTTAGTTGGACTAGCAGGTGACCCTTAGACCCAACGAGTACATTCTTATTCGTGGCAGGGTTGTTCGTATCTAAGTCTCAGGATGAAGTCCCGCCTAAGTCTTAAGAATGATATGCCGCCTCGAGATAAGCAGTCATTGCACTAAAACAAACAAACCAACATTTAAATCGGATTTAATATGGCTAATGCAGTTTTCTATCATTTGGCTTGTATCGCTCTTTTATCTTCTGTTTATCTGCTTTTGTGCCTATTGTGTATTGATTTGATTATTGCCACCACTAAACATGTGCCAGTCTCTCAGGCTGAACCCCCTCCCCCTTTAACATTAGAAACTTGTATAACATAGGTTTAACCAGTAATTAGAATTAACATATACTAATTAGATTAATTAAAATACTAATAGAATATAAAGTTAAAGTTCGCTCTTAGTGTTTGACACCCTACTTACCACGAAACTACCACCGATCGGGTACACTGCCTGTTAAAGTGTTGTTTTAGGTTAAGTCGGCTAAATATAAATGTAAAACTTGGTAATCATAAATAAACCTACACACAACGACACATCAGCTGCGAATCTAATTTTGACTTTTAAATCTAACAAAGGGCAGATGATGAGATGACTGGCCGACCAGATTAGTCGATTAATCATTCACCTCAACTATACTCAAGTCTCCTAGCAAGATATGTCACACCCCCAAACGGGGCTTGGACGAAATACATGTCCGGAGGCGTGACGTCATTGTATACATCGCACAAGATCAAGTAAACGACCACTAAATGGATGATTGATAAAACATAACTCGTTGCTTTGGATAAATCAAAATAGGTCTTACAATATTCTTGACATAAATGAAATAGTTTTAGCGGAAGCTTAAGAAAATGCAGTGGAATCATAACATGTTTTTAAGACAACGAGTAATTAAGTTTGAAAATAAACATTCTTGAAAGACACCCATCAATGCATGAAACATCAAATAGCACTTCAAGAACAATCCAGCTAAGCACCTAACAAAAACATGCTTAAAATGGTCAACATAAAGTTGGTGAATTTATAGGTTTGAAATGAAGTAAGGTTTGGACCACAAGATTTTAAAAGTGATGTGACTATTATAACAAATACAATATCACATGAAAAGCATTTACGTTGTGCTAAGCTCATGACACCGATGCTAAATTTGAAGATACATATAATATGCAAGTGACGATTATTGCCCTATAGATGTCTGACCAAGACACCTCAAAGAATTCCCGACATGAAATATATTTGTTTGTTCATCGACACAGAAACAAGTAAGTGCTTGCGTACCCGGATAGGGATAATTAGTCCCAAATAGATCTATATATAACATTCGCGCTCACTTAACCAATCTAACTGGCCATAGGTAATTAACGGTTCATAATGGTTCGGGCATGATAGTGGTCTAATCGCTACTTAGGCAACACATAAACAGGAAATGATAACTGAAAACACTTATGTCCGAAGTTTAAAACAAGCAATGTTTCTCACCCCAATAGTTGTAAAGCATTTATTCAAAATGATTACAAAGTGGGGCTATGAACTCACCTTAGAGCGATGAGCAAATGATAATCACGTAGGAGAAAGATGATACACAATCCAAGTCGTCACCTAAAGAAATGACGCGTCTTAAGACTAATATATGATATACGCAACCAAGAGTAGTATACTTATCAACAAGATGGCACCCATATGTGTTTGTGTCTTAGTTTGTTTAAGAAAACATGATCGAGTAAAAGTACAAGTTTACATTAAATATGACGTTTACTTAAAAGTTACTATTTTAGGAAACTTTCTATTTTAGGAAAGTTCTAAGTTTAAAGACGTTAATACCGTCCCCTATATTTTGTTAAATCTATATTTCTGAAAACGCTTTATCAATACCTAAACGCCTAACTTTTACGTCCGCCTCGACGTCTTATCACAAAAGTTACCCTTTTTAGAAATCTCTCGCTTTTATAACATTCAGCATTCCATTATTACCTTTATGATGTTTCTAATGTTTCCAATCAATACGCAAATGTTTCTATATGTTTCGCCAATGTTTTAAAACCTCAAAAACGTCTAAAAGTGTTTGAAAGCCTAATTTACTATTCACATCAGCAACTTTGATAACACCCAAATTATACATATTTTCGGTGGCATTATTTGTATATATTTAATCATTTCTCGAGAACTTTTGATACTTAATAGCATGAATTGCTTGCAGGTTCACTTGAAGACATCTCGAGGTTAACACAACAAAGATCGAGTATTTATATGCTAAAGAAAACAATATACAAGAGAAGATAAAGATTCAAGCTCTAAAGTATAAATGTTCGCCGCACTTACTAGTTGTGCGCCGCACTTATCCTCAAGTCTAAGGAAATCAAGACTTAGTCAAATAACGCATTAACTTAACAAGTATGCCACACTTACTATTTTGTGCGCCACACTTTTCATCTGACTACAAAGAATAAATGAAGCCATAAATGCCACTGCATTAACTCCCTAAGTACGCCGTACATATTCTCTTGTGCACTGCACTTTTCCTATAAGCATTTAATTCTTGTGCATTTAATCACTAAGTACGCCGCATAATCCTCCTTGTGCGCCGCAGTTTCACCCCTCACACAGCCTATAAATAAGGGACAAATTTCAAGCAAATTCATTCATCTCATATTCCATCATTCCTACTTATTTCTTTTTATAACAATCTCACACACACCACTTTCCTCATAAGCCCTTTCCAAACATCCACCAAGCATAAAACACCATACCCTCTTGGAGAAATCAAGATCAAATAACCAAGAACGAAGAAGATCATCATACTAGTTTAGTGGAATAATGAAGTTTATTGTTGAATCAAGATATGTTATGAACCACTTAGCCATGAGAGGCTAAATCTCTCATGACTACTCGATGATGTTGTGATAGTGAATAAGTGTTTGGTATGATCGTGATCTTTTTAATCTCAAGCTTATGTTTCAATCCTGTTATATCCTATCTTATCAGTTTTGCTTATCAACTTAGAATATATAATCATATCGGTATAGGTCGAAAGACCTGTTATGATCTATGCGGTTTTAAAGATTTATCTATGATCTTTAACGTCTGTGTCGAGAAATCCACTTTCGTAAATGGGTAAACAAAACAAGCTTTGATATAATAAGTAATTAAACTATTTGAGTGACACATTTGGTCTAGTCTACTAAATATAAGTCTTGAGTTAATCAAGTTAATTTGTAAAAACGTTTTCTGACGAGAAATCCTTTTTATAAGTTAAAGGTTCCATTTTCAAGATCATTTCCAACAGTTATAAATTATTTTCAACTATCTAAGTAGTCATCTTTATTATCACTAGTAAAAAGTTATTTACAAAATTGTTAAAGTTTGTTTTTCTGATTATTTGAATACTACTCAAATCCCTGTGGACGAACTGGTCTTACCTAAAAAAGATTATACTACATACGTGGGTTATACTTTTACCCGTGTGTTTCCCTATAATAAAATTAGTATTTTCAGTCATTATAAATTTAAAGCTTTTGAAACACATCAAAGTTTTTGGCGTCGCTGTTGGGGATTTTTACGCTATTCTATAGACAACTCTGGAAAATTACTTTAACTCCCACTCTTTTTCAAAAATTGCCATACAGTTTTTTGGCAAACTGACCCAAACAAATTTCTCCTTTAGATGCATACACGTGCTTCCAATTCTGAACTTGTTGAACCTTTACCTGAGCCTGAACGCACTCTGAATCGAAGACTTCGTCGACGAAACAGAAGAGTTCCATACGATCAAAGAAACAATCCACCTCAACACCCGATAATTGTTTATCTGTCAATTCTCAACATCAATTACTCCCGTCAATTTCTTGATATTCTTTGAAATTACGATCCAATGGATGATGAACCCATGTGGGCTGCCGACCATGTTGTTACTCTGACTCTCGGTTCCGCAATCACTATTCTTGAAACCGCAAATGAATTTGCTATTAAGGGTAACCACTTGACTCTCATCAAAGGAAACTAATTTGATGGCAGAACCACAACCGATCCTCATAAACACAATCATGAATTCCTCAGAATCTGTGATATGTTTAAATATAGAGATACCGATAATGAAGCTGTCCGTCTGATGATGTTTCCCCTATCACTCACTGGAGAAGCAAAAATATGGCTGGACAAACTCAACGAATTAACTATTGAAACATGGGATGAACTTCGAACTGCTTTCATTAGCCGATTCTTTCCCCAACTCTTTTCGACTGACTCCTTGGAGAAATCTGAGCCTTCTCTCAACATGAAAACGAATCTCTAACCGATGCTTGGCTTCGTATGAAAGAAATGCTCCGAAACTGCCATGGTCATAATCTGTCCAAAGGAAATATTATCAAAATCTTTTATCATGGTCTCAGCGAAATAACCCAAGAAGTTATAAATGCCGCAGCTGGTGTTATTTTCCTCTATAAAACACCAAATCAAGCTTATCAGCTTCTTGAAGATAAAGTCTTACTCAAGCTCGATTGGGCTAAAAATCAAAAAACCAAATCATCTCTTAAGAAAACCGTTGCTTTCGTCGATAAAGGTAGCAGTATTCATGATACTGATAAAAATATGGCCCGAATGGATGCCATGACCATCAAAATGGATGCTCAGTACAAAGAACTCCAATCTCGTGCTAAACAACCAACCCCCAATATTGACGATGATGACATACCTATGTCCCATGAAGAAGAAGCTAAATTCATGCAAACTTTCTGTAAGAATCGTTTTTACAATGATTACCGCGACCGAAACTTGAATCGCGATAATTGGCGTTCAAGCGGACGGAATGATTATAATCGAGACAACTACGATCCAACACCGATGATAAACCGTACGATCTTCAAAACCAACTCAATGATTTCATGAAATCTCAGCAATCAACTAACGCCTTTGTCAAAGAAACATTCATGGACCTCAAAACTCAACTCGAAACAGTAGCCAAAAATCATCAAGCTTCAATCCAAAACCTCAAAACTAAGTTTGACAGACTTGCTGACAAGCAATTTGGATGACCTTCTGGATCTCTTCCAAGCAACACTCAACCGAATCCACGAGGTAGCAACTCTAAAGCTTACCAACCACCGCAAGCTCATAATGAACATGTGAATGCCGTATTCACAACAAGTGGTAAATCCTATAATCCACCAGATAACCCGAATGAACAAAACAAATCCAAAAACCCTATCAACTTCGATAGCGATGATGAAGATGATGAACCTACACCACAACCAAAAATTCAACCCATAAAACCAGTCAAAGAAACACTGTTACCCAAACCATACAAACTAAAGATCCCGTATCCTCAACGCCTTAGAAAAGAAAAAATGGAGGCCCAATACGGAAAATTTCTTGACATAATCTGAGTCATTCGAATCAACGTACCTCTTGTTGACGTCTTAGCCGAAATGCCTAACTATGGAATATTTCTCAAAGAACTCATAAGCAACAAACATAAAATCAAACAAATTTCTGCCGCTTTCCTAAGCGATGAAAGTTCAACGATGATCCAAAATAAAGTTCCACCAAAACTCAGAGACCCAAGAAGTTTCCTAATTCCGTGTAATTTAACAAAACTTTCTCCTATAATGCTTTAGCCGATCTTAGTGCTAGCATTAACCTTATGCCATATTCCTTATATGCAAAACTATCTCTCAAAACTCTTAAACCTACCAAAATGAGCGTAAGATTAGCCGACATAATACCCTATTGGGATAGCTGAGAATATGCTCATCGAAGTTGTTAAATTCACCTTTCCTGCTGATTTTGTTATTCTCGAAATGGAAGAAGACAACAAAGTTCTCCTCATTTTAGGACGACCCTTTCTTCACACTGCTAATGCAGTTATCCGAGTTAAACATAATCAACTCAATCTTAGAGTTGGGACTGAATGAATGATCTTTAATATCGACTCTGCAATGAAACACTCTTACTCAAACGATGATACATGTTTTAGTATAGTTGTTATCGATGAAATTTCAGAAGAAGATTTCGACGCTCTTCTAGACGAAGGAAGCAAAATCCTCTAGTCTATCGAAGGAACCCTTCTAGAAGAATAAATCGTTTCTGAATTTGATGAATTCATGGCAATGACTGCCGATGAAAATTCTAAATCTGAATCCGATACCGAAGAACCACCATTCGAGAAAATCACCATCAACACCGGTTATAAAATCAAAACATCTCTCGAAGAACCTCCTATGGATCTTGAACTTAAACCCCTTCCTGATAATTTGGAATATGTATTCCTAGAAGAACCATCTTTTCTCCTTGTGATCATATCATCTAAACTCTTAACTCAAAAGAAAGGCAAACTTGTATCCGTCCTTAAAAAACACAAAGAAGCTTTTGCCTGGAAAACGACTGACATTCCTGGTATGTGTCCATCATTCTGTAAACACAAGATACAACTTCTGGACGACAAGAAACCAGTTGTCCAAAAACAAAGAAGGTTAAATCCAAACATGCAAGAAGTTGTTAAGAAAGAAATCGTTAAACTCTTGGATACCGGTATTATTTATCTAATTGCTGATAGTCCTTGGGTTAGTCCTATTCACTGTGTCTAAAAAAGGCGGTATTACAGTTGTCACCAACGAAAATGATGAACTTGTTCCAACAAGAACCGTTACGGGTTGGCGAGTATGCATCAATTATCGTAAACTCAATGAAGCAACCGCAAAAGATCATTTTCCTTTGCCGTTTATCGATCAAATGTTAGAAAGACTCGCAAGAAATAAACATTTCTGTTTCCTCGATGGTTTTTCTGGAAATTTTCAAATTCATATCGATCCTATGGACCAAGAAAAAACAACATTCACATGTCCTTTCGGAACATACGCTTATAGGCGAATGCCTTTCGGGCTATGCAATTCCCCAGATACATTCTAAAGATGCATGTTGGCAATCTTTCATGACATGATCGAAGAATCCGTTGAAGTATTCATGGACGATTTCTTCGTCTTTGGAGACTCTTTTGACAAATGCCTAAACAACCTCGATAAAATACTCCAGCGTTGCAAAGATGCTCATCTTGTCCTAGATTGGGAAAAATGTCACTTCATGGTTAAAGAACGAATTATGCTTGGACATAAGGTGTCTAGCGTAGGACTTGAAGTCGAAAAAGCAAAAATCGATGTAATCTCAAAACTTTCGCCCCCTACTAATATCAAAGGTGTTAGAAGCTTTCTCGGACATGCCAGTTTTTACCGAAGATTCATAAAAGATTTCTCAAAAATTGCTCGACCTCTAACTAAGCTGCTTGAAAAAGATACTCCATTCGAATTCAATGATGAATGTCAAAAAACATTCAAATCATTGAAAGGGAAACTCACATGTGCTCCTGTGATCGTAATCCTAAACTGGAATCTTTCGTTTGAACTTATGTATGATGCAAGTGATTTTGCAGTTGGAGCTGTCTTAGGTCAAAAAGATGGTAAAAACTTTCACCCAATCTACTTCGCAAGTAAAACTCTCAATCTCGCTCAACAAAAATACACCGTAACTGAAAAAGAACTTATGGCTGTAGTTTTTACATTCGACAAATTTAGTTCTTATCTTATTCTATCAAAAACTATTGTTCACACCGATCATTCAACTCTAAAGCATTTATTCAAGAAACAAGATGCTAAACCACGTCTTATTCGTTGGATACTACTCTTATAAGAATTTGACATAGACATCAAGGATAGAAAAGGTACAGAAAATGTCGCAGCTGACCACTTGTCCCTAATTGAAAATGACGAGTCAAGTAATGACAGTGAAATGGATGATAACTTTCCTGGAGAAACCCTTATGGAAATCAACACTAAAGATGAACCATGGTTCGCAGATTTTGCAGATTATTTGGTAGCTGATATTATACCAAAAGGGATGACGTACCAACAAAAGAACAAATTCTTCTGTTAGCCTCAATTTATTGAGTCGAACAAGGAAGCTCGGTCACTCTACGATGGAGCTTCGGTAATGATTCAGAGCTTGTGTGTTATCCGATCAGAACCTAAACAATCTCTAGATCAATTCACCACGGACAAGGTGGACATTATGTACAATGTAACGTAAAAAGTCCTTGATTCAGGATTCTTGATGCGTTTAAGAAAAATGAAGGTCACAATAAATTTCTTTAATTTTATTTAAGTTAGACAATAAATTGTGATTAGGAAAGTATTTAATTTCTAGTTATAAATTTAGAGAAAATGAAAGGTCTCTAGTTTTTCTATAAATATTAGGTATTTTCTTTGTATTAGAATATCTTTGAGTTTTAATAATAAAAGCTTTGCTTTGTTCTTGGCGGTTTGCTAAGATTCTCTTAATAATCGGTATTCGTTTGAATCAACGGTTGTTGGAGTTTGCCTGATTATCGGTATTCTTTTGAATCAACGATAGTTGGAAGATTGTTTCTGGTATTCGTGTGAATCAACAGATTCAATTTGTTATCTCGTTTTTTTCACTACATCAGTTGGTATCAAGAGCCGAAGTTCCTGATTAAAATGCCTCCAAGGAGAACCAGGAATATTAATGATGTCTATGGCGATATTATGGCAGAATGATTCGATGCGATGAGATCAGTTTGTTGATCATATTTTTTTTAATCGATATGATTGATATGATGAAATTTAAGAAGATTTTTTTTTTGGGGGATCGTTAACGGTCGGAGAAGCGAAGACGAAAGAGTTGAAAATCCGTTCTTTGTGGGTGATTGTCATTCATTCTAATGAATGGAGAGTCCATGGTAATGAGCATGGTGAACGATGTATGAGGAGCCCCAGTATTTGATGATGGTTATGAAGAAGCTCCAATATTTGATGATGATCAATTTGAAGAAGAATCGATGCCGGTTTATGATACCGATATTGAAGATGTCATTGGTGAGGAAGAAGAAAACATGGAAGATATTGTAGTTGTGGCTAATGATCTTTGCTCTTCAATGATACAAACTACTTTAAGTGTTGATTTTTCAAAAAACATAAATTCAAACCCTCATGAGTTAATTTGGTCGCAAAAAGGTAATTTGGTCGAGGTTAGTATTTTAATTGGCAAAAATATCAAGAAGGGTATTTGAAAGCTAAACCCATGGATGATAAGTTGGGTTTTAAAACGATCAAAGTTCGGAGGTCGTGTCTATAAAGAAAGGGAATTTGATGCAAGGGATACAAATTTGGATGCTACGAGTACAAGGGACGAGTGAGGCAAACTCGAGGACGAGTTTTTTTTAAGTGGGGGAGAATGAAGAAAATGTCGTAGCTGACCACTTGTCCCGAATTGAAAATGACGAGTCAAGTAATGACAGTGAAGTGGATGATAACTTTCCTAGAGAAACCCTTATGGAAATCAACACTAAAGATAAACCATGGTTCGCAGATTTTGCAAACTATTTGGTAGCTGATATTATACCAAAAGGGATGACGTACCAACAAAAGAACAAATTCTTCTCTGACCTCAAACATTACTTCTGGGAGGAACCCTACCTCTTCAAAGTATGTTCTGACGGAATGATCAGACGCTGTGTATCCAGATCAGAAACCTAAACAATCTTAGATCAATGTCACCACGGACCAACCGGTGGACATTATGGACCAAATGTAACCGCTAAAAAAGTCTTAGATTCAGGATTCTACTGGCAGACAATCATAAAATAAGCTCATACTCTAATTCAACTTTGCGAAGCATGCTAAAAGACAGGAAATATATCAAAACGTGATGAGATGCCCTTAAATAACATTCAAGCGTGTAAAATTTTTGATATATGGGGTATTAACTTTATGGAATCATTCCCAAAATCGCATAAATTTAAATACATTCTTGTCGCTGTTGATTACGTATCTAAATGGGCCGAAGCTCAGGCTTTACCAACCAATGATGCCCAAGTAGTTATAACCTTCTTAAAGAACCTATTTTGCCGTTTCAGAATGCCTAAAGCTCTAATCAGCGACCGAGGTACTCACTTCTGCAACAAAATAATGGAAAAGACAATGAAAAGATATGGAGTTAACCACCGTTTCTCTACATCATATCACCCTCAAACAAGTGGTCAAGTTGAAAATACAAACAGAGCTCTTAAAAGAATTCTTAAAAAAACTGTTAAAGACAATCCTTCTATTTGGTCAAGAAAACTTGATGACGCTCTGTGGGCTTTTCGCACTGCTTACAAAACACCTACGGGTACCACACCCTACAAACTTATATATGGAAAGAACTGCCACTTACCATTTGAAATTAAACACCGTGCATACTGGGCCTTGAAGAACTGCAATCCAGATCTGATCGTTGCTGGTGAAAAACGAGTGTTTCAGTTACATAAATTAGATGAACTTAGACATCAAGCCTATGAAAACTATCGACTATACAAAGCAAGAACCAAAGTTTGGCACGATAGAAAACTAAGAATGAGAAAAGAATTCAAACACAGAAATAAAGTCCTACTCTTTCACTCAAAGTATAAGTTCAAACAACCGAAACTCAGATCTCGTTGGCTAGGACCATACGTAGTGAAACACCAGTATCCATCCGGATATGTTGTACTCTATGGAAAATATGGAAAAATATTTATTGTTAATGGCCATCGACTCAAACTATATCATGAAGAAGAAGATTATAATGACCAAAGGTAAGCAGTTACTCCATACTTTCCCAAAGAATAACTCACCAAGTTCGAGTCTAGCTAACAACACTCTTAAAAATTAAGCGCTTCTAGGGAGGCAACCTGTGCTTCACTTAAGTGTGGAGGAGTCCCTCCTCCATTCTTTCGCTTATATCCTTTATTTATTTTCAAAAAAAAAACCTAACAAAAATATTTTCTTTTTTTGTGTTTACTTTTATGCAGGTAATATAACTTGAAGAATTAGAAAATTATGAAGTCTGCTCAATGATAGCTCTCTCGCAGCTATATACCTCTATGCCCTGGGAAGTACCATTTTCCCTTAATTTTGCCTATTTTATCTCTATTATTAGTTATCACATTGAGGGCAATGTTCAACTTAAGTGTGGAGGGGAGCCAAATAGGAAAAATTAATCATATCCTTCCATGTTTGCCTTGCCAAAATTTTTGCCAACTGATGCTTTCAAAAACAAAAATCTCAAAATTAATATATATATGCTTTCAAACTTAAAAAATGCTCTTAGTAAGGCAAATCTAACCGGATTGACACTACAGCTAGCATAAAATCAACCCACCTAAAACTGTGAGAATTATAAGCCTTTAGAATATTCGTGTACCCACCTTTGGCATCCAAGATAATTGATGCCTTTAGCTTGTTCGAGTTAAGAAGTGAGCAATTATATGTATCTATTCCATCGTTATGGATGTGTATATGTGGTTTTGTAGCCTTTTCTGGAGCAATGGTATTGGTTGATAATTATTATGAGTGAGCCGCTAATTTAGAAGCTCTAGAACTTGTGCTTGATCATCATTTACTAGACCGAAGCCTGATTAATCATATGAATCCCGTAAGTCCCTGTCTTGCAAGTGCTCCCTTTAGCGCTAAGTTGCTGAAATACCTAAGTAAAAAGTTAAAATTGAAAGTGAAGTCTTGTGCTAAGCCTTAGTTATTATTATCCTATTAGTAAAAAAATGTATGCGTAATATATATAGAAGTTCAAAGATATAAAAGCTTAAGTTTTGGCACATGAAGATTAGTATATGCTCCCGCTTCAGTATCAAGTTCCGCTCTTCGGTCAGGTTTGTGTGTCAAGTACACGCCTATGGTAGCTGTCTAGATTATGTCTGTGCAAATTGAGTGTTCTTCACAAAAATATAAACCCTATATGAGTAAATTCTAAATCAAACACTTTCCCTATGTGAGGTGCTCTGTTATATGTCAATGCCTGAAAAGTTATATAACTGGTAAACACTTGTAAAATCAAAATTTTCTCCACGTCACAATAAATGATTTTATTTTCTAGCTTCGATTGCTTAAGGGTAAGCAATAAGCTAAGTGTGGAGGGATTTGATAACGCCCAAATTATACATATTTTCGGTGGCGTTATTTGTATATATTTAATCATTTCTCGTGAACTTTCGATACTTAATAGCATGAATTGCTTGCTGGTTCACTTGAAGACATCCTAAGGTTAAACACAACAAAGATCGAGTATTTATACGCTAAAGAAAATAATATACAAGAGAAGATAAAGATTCAAGCTCAAAAGTGCAAATTTGCGCCGCACTTACTAGTTGTGCGCCGCACGTATCCTCAAGTCAAAGGAAATCAAGACTTAGTCAAATAACGCATTAACTCAACAAGTACGCCGCACTTACTATTTTGTGCGTCACACTTTCCATCTGACTACAAAGAATAAATGAAGCCATAAATGCCACTGCATTAACTCCCCAAGTACGCCACACATATTCTCTTGTGCGCCGCACTTTTCATATAAGCATTTAATTCCTGTGCATTTAATCACCAACTACGCCGCACAATCCTCCTTGTGCGCCGCACTTTCACCCCTCACACAGCCTATAAATAGGGGACGAATTTCAAGCAAATTTATTCATCTCATATTCTATCATTCCTCTCAAATATCAAAAACCTTTCCTTTGATCTCATTTCTCATCCAATCCTTCCCAAATCATCCACCAATCATAAGCACATACCATTTTAGAGATTCAAGATCAAATAACCAAGAACGAAGAAGAGCATCATACTAGTTTAGTAGAATAATAAAGTTTATTGTTAAATCAAGCTATGTTATGAACCATTTAGCCATGAGAGGATAAATCTCTCATGACTACTCGATGATGTTATGATAATGAATAAGTGTTTGGTATGATCGTGATCTTTTTAATCTCAAGCTTATCTTGCAATCCTATTATATGCTATCTTATCGGTTTTGCTTATCAACTTAGATTATATAATCATATCGGTATAGGTCGAAAGACCCGTTATGATCTATGTGGTTTTAAAGATTTGTCTATGATCTTTAACGTTTGTGTCGAGAAATCAACTTTCGTAAATTGGTAAACAAAATAAGCTTTGATATAATTAGTAATTAAACTATTTGAGTGACACATTTGGTCTTGTCTACTAAATATAATTCTTGAGTTAATCAAGTTAATTTGTGAAAACGTTTTCTGACGAGAAATCCTTTTTATAAGTTATAGGTTCCATTTTCAAGATCATTTCCAACACTTATAAATTATTTTCATCTATTTGAGTAGTCATCTTTATTATCACTAGTAAAAAGTTATTTACAAAATTGTTAAAGTCTGTTTTTCTGATTATTTGAATACTACTCAAATCCCTGTGGACGACCTGGTCTTACCTAAAAAAGATTATAGTACATACGTGGGTTATACTTTTACCCGTGTGTTTCCCTATAATAAAATTAGTTTTTTCATTCATTATAAATTTAAAGATTTTGAAACACATCAAACTTCATTTATTATTTTTTCCGAAAAGTGTTCCAAAATTCATTTCGCCATAACTCGGCCATTTTAAATCCGCTTTTAGTGTTCGAGATACGAAGACCTATCTATTCGAAACAAGCTTTCCAAAAACTACCTTTTCGACTAATGAAAACATTTTTAAGTCTCCTAAAACCTCAAAACAAAATTGGATCAACAACCACACTTTTCGCAAACGCTACCATAAATCCACCCAAACTTCACAATAGTGCCTATTCTAACCTAACCCTATCACTACTAAACCAACCAACAAATCCACTCTTAATCTAACCTAATCCCATCATCACTATTGTTGCAACACACAAATCATCTCATACTCACAATCATAACCTTTTGCAAATCAAAGAATCATAAAACAATACTAGTTTATATTTTATCTTGTTTATTTTCAAAAACCACAAACACATAAGCCTTAATCTTGCATAAGAACCATAAGAAATCACAAGAGATGGAATAGAACACTTACAAGAATAAGATGAGTCAAGAAACACACAAGATCTAACCCAAAATCCTTAGATCTATAAACCCTAAATAATCTTGCAAAACCCTCTTGACATATCAAAACCCTAACTCTTGAAATCTTTAGAAAATCTTGAAAACAATGATTGATGACATCAAATAACGTCTATTTTATAGCATCATTTATCCCATGTATATTACCTATTTTATATAATTATTGCAAAGAATTGTTACTTAATCATTTATATTTGAGAATTGCAGTAATTATGGAGTACTTGGTAAATATTAGCAAAAGGCGCGCATTCTAGAGCTTAAATGGAGATATTTTGAAGATTACTATTCTGAAGACCAAGTAATCTAGATGCCGGGATAGCTCTCCATATAGTGATTTATACATCTAGAATCATAGGATCACAAGTATTGTCCTTCTAAAATCGTGCTAAGGATACGCTTCTGGCTTATCTAGTTAACAGAAATTGCCTTTGGTTTATTGAACATGTTGACTAGTAGGTGAATCTAGATAATTCAACAAATAATGTTCTGATTCCATTGGATAGTTGGACAAGTGGACTATTAGAGTATAGATTACCATTAAGCAGTAAGTGGTTAAAGTCTCTATGAGCTAGGGTTTAACAAGATCATCATTGCTTTAATCCCTAAAATAGATTATAATCAGCAAATAAGGATGCTTTATGCGAATGCTTTAATTGTGACAGAATTAATGTGTCTAGGTCTTAGGATGAAGTCCCGCCTAAGTCTAAGAATGATATGCCTCTTCGAGATAAGTAATCATTGCACTGAATAAACAAACCAACTTCTAATCAGATTAATAATAGCTAATACAGTTTTCTATCATAAGGCTCGACCGCTCTTTTATCTTTTGCTAATTTGCTTGCGTGGGTTAAAGTGTCTTGAATCGATTATAGTCACCAAACAAACTCGTGCCAGTCTCTCTGGCTGAAACCCCCTTTTACATGTTAGAATTAGGATTAGAACTAACATAGGATTAGCATAAGTTTGACTTAGATTAGTAAACCAAAATAAAAATAAATTGAGAGATTTAACCTTGCTTCAAGTATTTGACACCCTACTTACCGCGAAACTACTACCTATCGGGTACACTTCCCGTTAAAGTGTTGTTTATGGTTAAGTCGGCAAAATATAAATTTAAAACTTGAACTATCATAAATAAACACCACACAACGACACATCAAGTTTTTGGCGCCGCTGCCGGGCAGTGAAAATTAATCTTTATTTTTATTTTATGTTTTGGTTTTTAACATTAGATTAGATCTAACCCTTAGGAGTAGTGTTGATTAGATTAGTGTATATTCTTGTATATTCTGTATATTTTTTATATTTGTTAGTTTAATTGTTTGCTTGTATATTTGTGTGTTTAATTTAAGTTTTTTGCTAATACACTGTTCTAGTCGATAACTCGATACGGCGTATCCACTTCCATTGGATACAGCGTATCCAACTTTCTGTCCAATATAGCGTATTCATTCAACAGATTAATACGACATATTCACTTCCATTAGATATGGCGTATTAATCATCTGTAACAAAAGCAGAACCTTAGTTTTCATATTTGATTTCCGTGCTAAACTTTTTTCTATCCTAAAAGAGCCTATCCTATTGATTGTTTATCCCTTGTTTCATGTAGTGTATGACAAGGAGTTTAACGAATGAACTATTCACACCTTATAAAGAACCTAAATGAGAATTTCGATCATCTAGGAGACACTTCAAGACACTAAGTCTTGACGAGTTGAGATCGCCTGATTTCAATTTACATTCTTACCAAGAATAATCGGAGGAAGAAGAAGCGGAAACAATGGCAGAAACTATGGAACAGTACATGAGCAAGACCCGAGCTGACTATGGATCGGGGGTTGCTAGGCCCAAAATTGAAGACAAGGATAACTTTGAATTGAAGGGCCAATTTCTCAAGGAACTACGGACTAACACCTTTAGCGGTTCGGATCATGAAGATGCGAACAAACACATTGAGAAAGTTCTTAAGATCGTCGATCTATTCTACATTCCAAATATTACTATAGACCAAGTGATGCTTAGAGCATTCCCTATGTCCTTAACTGGAGCCGTAAGCCGTTGGCTAAGAAATGAACCAATTGGTTTAATTACAACTTAGGATGGTCTTAAAACAAATTTTTTGAACAAATATTGCCAACCTGCTCGAACTGCAAAGAAGATGGAGGAAATCAACAACTTTTAGCAAGAACTAGATGAAAACCTTTACCAATCATGGGAGCTATTTAAAGAACTCTTGATGAAGTGTCCTCAACATTATTTAACGGAGATGCAGGAGGTGATCTTGTTCTATAAAGTATTGGGAATTCCTAATCGATAAATTCTTAACTCAAGAGGTGCAATACCATCAAAGACTGCTGCTGATGCAAAGGTAGCCATCCAAGAAATGGCTGAATACTCTCAAAAATGGCATAATGGAACATCTAGGTCAAGAAGTACTGAAACTTCTAACGGATTGGCAAAAATACAAGCACAACTGAAAAATTTAGGAGGAGAGATCAAGAAAGTGAATAAAAAAGTCTATGCTGCTCAAGTTGCAAAGGACCCCATTACACTAAAGATTGCCCACTCAAAGAAGAAGGGAAAACCCTAGAAGAAGCTTACTACACGTAATTTGGTAGACCTTTTCAAGGAGGGGGATATAGAGCAGCGTCTTTGGGATTCTATCAAAGAAACAATGCGAGTCTTTCGTACCAAGAACAAAGGAAATCTATGGAAGATACCCTGAGCAAATTCATGAGTGAATCAACAAAGAAACATGAAGAAAACTCCAATTTGATTAAAGAAATCTAAGCTTTGACAGATGCTGCCATTCAAAACTAGGGAGCATCGATTAAAACATTGGAGATTCAAATTGGGCAAATGAGCAAGGTACTATAGGAAAGAGGATTTGGAAGCCTACCTAGCTCTACTGAAGCAAACCATAGATATTAAGTCAAGTCAATTTTAACTACTATTGAAGCTGATTCATACCCGATACGCCGTATTGGATCTTCCCAATACACTGTATCCACTGGACAAAACCGTACATTGATGTACGAGACAAGACAAATGACGATTCTATTTCCAAGTCATTTAAATGGTTACTACTGTGAAGAAAAGAAGGGATCATATGGACTATAATTCTTGGAAGTTTACTCTGAAGCTTCACAATCCATACCCTAGAAGGAGAAAGACCCATGGAGTTTCACTTTACCTTGCTTTATTAATAATGTTTGCTTTGATAATGCCCTTGTTGACTTAGGAGCAAGTGTTAGTGTTATGCCTTTCTCGACCTACCTTAACTTAGGATTAGGCGAATTAGATCACACTAAGTTGACAGTTGAATTAGCAAACACGACTGTGAAATATCCAAAAGCAATAGCTGAAAACGTACGAGTAGGAATTGGTAAATTTGTTTTCCCAGTAGACTTTATAATTCTAGATATGCCCGAGGATATCAAAGTGCCCTTAATCCTCAGAAGACTATTTTTGTCTACCGCCCGTGCTAAGATTGATGTTTACAAAAGAAAGATTACTTTAAAGGTCGGGGAAGAAAGGATTATTTTCACAAGTGTTAAACCTGCTAGTAGTTTAATTAAGAGGGTCTCCATGCTAAGTTTGAGAGAAAGAATGGAACTTGATTTAGAAGCTAGGCTTATGGGAGAGACTTTGGTGTTAAATAGATCATTAGACCCTTTCTTGGAGGATTACATTGAATTAAATTATCTAAATGAACCATTTGAGCTTAGAAGAAATCAAGGTGATGATTTGATGACCACCATTGAGGAAGGTGAGGTAATTGATCAATTTAGAGTTTGGGATGATGAACTTAATGTTGGAATTTATGATTACCCTAGTTATTGTAACTATGATAAGAAGATCCATATAGATTGTGCTCACAACTTAAAGTTTTCTTGCATGATAAGATTTGAATTTACACAAGCTAACTTTTTCCCATTATTGTATGTCAATGTGATGTCCAAAAAGTTTCATAATTCTATAATGAAAGAGAAATTGGAGTACAAGGGAAACAATGTTATAGGAGCTTTAATGAATGTGCCTATTTTTGTTGGAACTTTTTCGGTTGTGACGGATTTTGCGTTTTAGAAAATATGGATGATTATCATAATGAAGGAATGGAGATGTTATTTTTGGTGAACCATTTTTAAGAGAAGTTGGAATTAAAGCAAAAAGGTTCAAAGGGATGATTACAATTTACAATGGTAATGATGAAGTAACTTACCAAATGGTGCGATCACATCCGGGATTTAAACACCATACTAATGAGCAATGCAACAAAATTCCACCATTACTGAAGGTAAGTGACGAGGATGAGATGAATGGAATCTCGCATCCATACAAAAAGCTTAAGGGGTTCTACAAAGGAGTATTAAACTTAGGACCCGATTACATTCAAAATGCGAAGACGGAAGAATGGCTCACACACGGGCACATTAGTGTGCATGAGATGGAATGAAGGAGGCTGAAGAAAAGTCTAACCTAAAGACTTCGCTGTAAAAAAAATTACTTCCTGGGATGTTAGGCATAAAAGGATTCTTAACTGTTACTACTGCTGGTTTAAGTTACAACTAGTAGTTGTGGTTACTGATGCTGCTCAAGATTGAAGAAAATGATTCTAAGTCATTACTACTGTTAGAGTAATATTAGTACTGCCAGTACAACTGTTACTACTGCTAGAAGATTTTCTGCTATTAGACTTAGTTAGTACTGTTAGTCTGTTTTAGTACTGCTAAAGTGATATGTATGAGATATTTTAGGAAAAGATATGTATGTGTAGAAAACGCGTTGTAACCCCATTAGGGTTCCTTGGTGTATAAAAGGAGACCCTAAGGCATGTAGTTCATATATCTCATTTTCATATACATTCATTTATAGCTTCAAGGTTTTGTATAGCCCTAACACTATTAAGAGTGTTCGTATTAATATAATGAGGCTTAAGGTTTGGTATTATACAATCTTGTTTGTCACTGTTTTATTGATTATTCTTCTTAGTATCATAGACTAGATTCCGCATAGTCTTTGATATATTCAATCAAAGTTTCTATCATAGTTGTCTTAGATTTATTCAATACAACTAAGCCTTTTACAAGCTAAGCAAGATCTATTCAAGTGGGATCAACAAGTGGTATCAGAGATTGTTGAGAAACTTTGAATAAGAAGAAACAATCTACACATACTAGATCTATTTGTTTGTGAAAACATGGAGTTAGTATCTGCATAAATGGTTGCTGCTACAAAACTTCCTGTGCTCAATCCAAATGAATTTAAGCTTTAGAAAATGAGGATCGAACAATACTTCCTAATGACGGATTATGCTCTTTGGGAAGTAATAGTAAATGGTGACTCACCTCCACCAAAGAGAACCATTGATGGTGTTGAGCAAACATATCCTCCTACAACTACAGAAGAGAAATTAGCAAGGAAGAATAAGTTAAAGGAAAGAGGTACATTATTGATGGCTCTTTCAAATGAACATCAACTAAAGTTTAACTCCTACAAAAATGCCAAGTCTCTGATGAAAGCTATTGAGAAGAGGTTTGGAGGTAATAAGGAGTCAAAGAAAGTACAAAAGATACTTCTTAAACAGTAGTATGAGAATTTCAATGAAAAAAGCTCAGAAAGACTTGACCAGATCTATGATAGGCTGCAAAAGCTTATCAGTCAGCTAGAGATTCATAGAGAAACTATTTCTCAAGAAGATGTGAATCTGAAATTATTAAGAAGTCTGCCATCTGAGTGGAAGACTCATACCCAGATTTGGAGGAACAAACCAAATTTAGAAACTCTAAGCATGGATGACTTGTACAACAATATGAAGATTTATGAAGCTGAAATAATAGGGTCATCTAGCACAAACCAAAACACACAAAACGTAGCTTTTGTGTTTTCCAATATCACTAGCAGCACCAATGAAGCAATTAAGACTGCTCATGGTGTTTCTGCTGATAACTCCAAGAATAATGCTTCTACTTTACCAAATGTTGATAGTCTGAGTGATGTTGTGATCTACTCCTTCTTTGCTAGTCAGTCTAACAGTTCACAATTAGACAATGAAGACCTAAAGCAAATTGATCATGATGATTTAAAGGAGATGGACTTGAAGTGGCAGATGGCAATGCTAAAAATGAGAGCAAGGAGATTTCTTAAAAAGACAGGAAAGAATCTAGGTGTTAATGGAACTGATACCATTGGCTTTAACAAGACCAAGGTGGAATGCTATAATTGCCACAGAAGAGGTAATTTTGCTAGGGAATGCAAGGCACCCAGGAATCAAGACAGTAGAAACAGGGAGATAACAAGAAGGACTGTGCCAGTTGAAGAAACTACTTCAAATGCTTTAGTATCTTAGTGTGATGGATTTGGCTATGATTGGAGTGACCAGACTGAAGAATGACCTACCAATTTTGCACTTATGGCTTATACTTCTCTAGGTTCTTCAAGTTCTTCAAACTCAGACACTAAGGTATCAACTTGTTCTAAAGCATGTTTAAAATCTTATGAAACTCTCAAAGAACATTATAATAATCTGACAAAAGATTTTAATAAGTCTCAATTAAATGTAGGAGCTTATAAAGCAGGTCTAGAATCTGTAGAGGCTAGACTAGATGTGTATAAAAAGAATGAGGCTGTTTTTGAAGAGGACATAAAGATTTTAAAACTTGACATTATGTTGAGAGATAATGCCCTAACAGAGCTTACAAAGAAATTTTAAAAAGCTAAAAAAGAAAGAGATGATTTAAAACTTACCTTAGAAAAGTTTAAAAATTCATCTAAGAATCTAAGCAAACTGTTAGATAGTCAAGTAAGTGATAAGTTCAAGACTAGCGTGGGGTATAATAGTCAAGAGTTAACGAATGATACCAAAAATTGAACGATTACTAAAGTATATAGAATTACACAATGTCTCCTATGGAATTGAATACATTGTTCGACCTCTTCTACTCTTTTTCTCCTCTGAAAATCAACTTTTGTGGTTTAGGTACCGAGAATATGATTTAGCACACTTAAAACTCATTTTTGAGTTTTCTATTTATAATGTCTGGAAGTCGGTTCAATACGGCGTATCCAATGGGTTGGATATGGCGTATTGGGGATTTCTTGGAGTAGGGACCATGTTTGATATCTTCTAGAATATTATATTGATTCTATATCTTGAATACGGCGTATTGAGTCCTTTGGATATGGCATATTGATCTTTAATCTTCTGTGGTCTTTGGTGAGTGCAGGCATGGATACGCCGTATCTTCTTGATGGATACGGCGTATTGGTCTTCAGAATAGTAATCTTTAAAAATCTTCATTTAAGCTCCAGAATGCGCGCCTTTTGCTATATTTCACCAATTACTCCATAATTACTGTAATTCCCAAATATAAATTATTAAGTAACAATTCTTTGCAATAACTATACAAAATAGGTTAATATCGTGGGATAAACGATGCTATAAAATAGACGTTATTTGATGTCATCAAATATCCCCCCACTTGAATCCTACTTGTCCTCAAGTAGCCTTTAGAAGTTTACAAAAATGTATCCCAAAGGATATTTTCTGTTAAATCACTTATTCGATCAATTAAAGTACACAACCAAACACCTTACGAAATAGGAAGATGAAAACACTCAAATCACTCAACTAATCTATGTGGTAACATGTAACTAATTCGCTTAATTGCTCGGTCGTAACGATTATTCTATCATAAGCTTGGCAAGGATATACATCTCCACTACTAAAGCCAAGGAGTAACAAGTTTATAAAGGTGAATATAGGTTTTTGTATGGAAAGGCGTATGGTTTGATCATTCTACAATCTTTCACCAGAAGTACCACTCTAACAAGGCAGCTGAAGCACACATACACACCCGGAACGCCGGGATAGACATACATGTTCGTATGAATCCTCATTCGCGTAAAACTAGAGGTTAATCATTAGGTGAGAGGGAAGTAAATTATTGTTAAATAAAAATCAAGAAACAAATAGATTAAGGCTTAAAGTACAAGTTGCTAAACACTTATTTTCCCGACCGTTATTATGACAAAGACACTACTATTTACAACGTCTTGATCATAGATAAAAAACAACAACCTAAGTTGTCGTTCCCATAACGGTCAACTCCCCAATCATTCCAAAACTTTACATACTCTACAAGGTAATTGGCGATATCTTCCACTTTGTACAATACTCTACATCGTTGATTTTTGTTGACGTATCAACAAATAATTGATCCTTCGTATAATTCCTTTGGTAATGCTCTTTCGCGAAACGATTATCTTTAAACTTTCTTTTTCTTCTTTTTTTTTCTTTTTTTTTCTTTTTTTTTCATACCTAAACTTTAAATCTCGGTGTAGTTTCACAATCTTTACGATCATAATAATTCCTTCGGTAATTTCTTCATTCTTCGGATTCACCATTAATTGTGAATGTAGTAAAATTACATGAGCTTTGACTACTAGTATACATTCCCATTTACAATGTGCAAATTTCCAACTGCACCAAAGATAGAAAATGACACAAGACTCAGGAAATACAGACTTTACACTTTAAGAAACTAGCAATTTTAAATTAAACTTAATCTAACATGGTAGGTTAAGGTGTAAGGGTGTAACGAAACAAATAATTGGTGTAAATTCCTAAAGGATTGGCTCTACGGGTTGTTCTAGTGGATCATCACTCTAAAGATGAGAGTGGAAGGGTTTAACGGGAGGTTAACTAACCGGTGTAGTTAGTTAATAAACAACATGTATAGGCGATTTGGTTGTAATCCTAAGATTTACCAATTTAAACAAGTTACTCCAATTAAATCCATAATACTCATTATTGTGGTCTCGAATAGATATACCAAGCCAAGTTCTAAAGTCTACAACATCACCGGCACACTCATATTTTGTGGAATTTGGGTAAACATTTGGAAACGGAAAGGTTAAATCCTCACAATATCTATCAAGGGTTATTGTGTGCGGGTTATGTATCAAGTAATTTCATAAAAGTATGCTTGAATTTTTTTTAAATTTGAGCATAATTTAAGCATTTTAGTGTGAAAAATAGGACAAGTAAACATTCTAATTCCATCCCCCCACTTGAATTATACAACGTCCTCGTTGTATATGTAAAACATTAAATACGGGAATTTAAAAAGAATTAGAATGAGAAACTCCCCTGATATTTGCTCGGTAGGTTCTCTAATTTGTGTTTATGAGCAAGATCATATGTTGAACAGCCGTCTTGAGGTTTCAAGACTCCAACACTTCAAGATTTCCAGATTTGTAAATTCTCCACTAATATTCGTCGATATTTCCTTCACGAGGTCCTGTGTAAAACATAGGAAAAACAGGTGCATTCCTATCTTGGTATCTACGGTTAACTAAAATAAACTAAATACGAGTCAGACTATGGATACGGCGTATCAAGTAGATGAATACGGCGTATTCGCAGAACTGACAATAATATTTTTTAAAGTGCATAAAAAATAAAGACTAATAACGTCCAGACATTCAATACGCCATATGGTATGGGGCGGATACGCCATATTGAAGTCTGGGAAGACAGACTCGATAACAAAATTAAATAACATTCTGGGTTGTCTCCCGGGAGGCACTTTTGTTTACAGCGAAGTCTTTAAGTTAGAATTTTCTTCAGCTTCCTTTTACTTCTTGGTACGCGTCACTTTCTATCCTTCGTCCTTTTTCTGAAAAATATCTTGGTAGATTATGAACAAATTATCTTCGTTTCTCTCCCAAATATCATATTCATAACTTCCAATAGCAATATATTATTCGTTGGGTCCCATCGAGTATTGAATAGCTTCAAACTTTTCTGCTTTGCACCTTCTTTTGTTAGGTTGCTTATCATCATTATTGTTATCTTTACGCTTTGTTTGTCCTTGTTCATTTTCTTTTTCAATATTGCGAACGTCATAGGCTTTGAAGAATGAATCAATAGCAGTGTTGGATGGGTTTTGACTTTTAGATTCCTTCCATTCATTATTGCTTGAAGTATTGTTGTCCACATATCTCTTATTCCAATTTCCATTCATCCATGAGTGAAATATCACTTTTTGAGTTCTCCCATCAAATTTCTTATGGTTTTTAAATGCTGTGTTTACGTTTGATAAGAATTCAAGTGGATCAATTCCCCATTTCTCTCCTTCGTCCAACATTTCATCCTCTCCATCGTATGATTCGGGATAGAATCTACAGAAGAATTTCTCAACAAGCTCCTCCCAAGTGGTGATTTTTTCATCTCCCTCACTAATCTACCATTCTTTAGCATCATCGGCCAATGTGAGAGGAAAGACCTTCATTCGTAGTTGATGGAAATCCACGCCAGGAACGTAGATTAAATCCACTAATTTAAGTACTTTGGCAATGTGTTCCACCACGTCTTCATTATACGTTCCTTGATATATGTTCTTTCGTAATTCCACCCAAAACTTCTCGTTGAGCTCAATTTGAATATCGTTACTGTAGGATCCCGTAACACTTCACTTCATATATTTAAACACGAAATTAGATCAAGAAAAGAGATGAGGAGATGAGTTGATTTCTTTAGAGAGAGAAAGAAGAGAGAGAGAGAGAGATATGAGAGAAAAATAGGAAAAGAAGAATTATATTTGAAAATGAACAACTAGCTTTTTCTAAATAAGAAAAAGCTTATATACCCCGTCACGTTAAAGGTACGCGCGGGATATTTAACTAGGACCCGGGCTCGGGTTTTGCTTGGGATTAAACC
>BQNB010027363.1:0-57706 GCA_026074375.1 Tanacetum coccineum | reverse complement strand
GAAAAGTACAAAAAAATGAGAAAAAGGAAAAATACAAAAAAATATAAGTGGGAATAAGTGTAAATATTTAAAAATGGTAAAAACGGGGCTTTTCAAAGCTATTGAATTATTTAATTCCCCTCGATGAACACTTAGCTACTTTTCGAGGTAATTAGTCGAGGGGGATTGAGATTCTTGGTTTTCCTAAGTGTTTATTTGTAGCATTGCGTGAGAACACGACAATAGTTTAGTATGGGGGATTTTGGTATGTGCTTAATTACACATACCATTTTCCATTAAAACCGGACTTAAATGACCAAAAACGTACCAAAAATACATTGTATTTGTATGTTTTCACTTATATTGTGCAGGAAACGAATTTCCGTCAAAAGGACGAAAAACGAAGCCAAAACAACAAAACCGAGCACGAGAACGGAAAGAGCGTAAAGAAAAGTCAAAATCAAAGTCAAAGTCAAAGTCAACAGAAAAGTCAAAATAAAAGTCAAAGTCAACAGAAAAGTCAAATTCGAGAAGTCAAAGTCAAAGCCGGGTCAGCCCATTAAGCTATCATATGAAGACAAACACAATTTAACAAGCCCAAAATCCTTTTTACTTATACTGGGCCCTAAACAATACTAAAGCCCAAACTACATAACTGTGTTAAGTTTGTTACGTCGTTAGTCCTTCAAGGACTTAACTTGCAACAACAACATACAACTTGGGGGGCTCAAACTGCCAACCCTCCTAACTTTTATCACCACATGGACTAAACTTGCAAACCATTTATACATATTGAGGGGCTTAACTTGCCAATTTCCACAAACCTTTACCCTACAAACCAAAAATATTGTATATCTTCTTCACTTCCCGCCAAAACCCTCTACCCCACTATTCATTGTCCTCCTCCTCTCACCCCTGCAACAACACAACAAAATTCATTAAAACCCTCAACCCCACTCTATAAATGGCCAAACGTCACCTTGGCAATCCTCAATTACCCAATTCGACAAGAGAAAAAGACAAAGATTGAAGGGTTAAGATCAAAGGGCTTGGGCACCACTCAAGATTGATGGCTAAGATGATCTTTGGACTCTCCTCACACAACAAACACACCCTTGTTCTGTCTTAGTGAAGAAGCACACTATGAAGACACAAGACCATTAGCTTATTATATTAATAGGACCTTGTAAGCCCATATGAGGCACCTAGTTTTTAATTTCAGCTTATTTTTACTTTATGTTTTACTTATTGTCCTTTAAAATTTTCAAGTTTTGTAATCTTTTTAAGTTTAATGAAAGTTTGAGAAATTTTATGTTTTAAAATCTCTTGTTAAGCTCTTATTGTTTTCAAGTCTAGGTTAAGTTTCCAAAAGTTCTTATTTAAACTCATATTAAGTTGTTTTATACTTAAACAACAAAAGCTTCTTAATAGCTTTTTGTTGTTTAAGAACTAGCTTAAAAATTACTCAAAAAAAAGCTCAAATGGATGATAAGCCAAACCTGGATGGGATTATGGGTTTCACAATCTTGTCTTTGACAAGCTAGAGCTTGTAGATCAGCTTATTATTAAGCTTGTTTGCCCTGTTTAAGCAAGGGCTTTGTAAGTTTTCATTTTTCCATTTTTAGCTTATTTACTATTCAACTGCTTATTTGTGCTTATTTGTTGTTTATATCTGCTTGTTATTGCTTATTAATGATGTTTAGTACTTATTTTGCCTAGGGTGTAGTTTAAAATCTATTTGTGCAAGTTTTCTTATAATCTGTCTTAAGTAGCTTAGAAATTAGCAAAATCTGTTTTAGCCTGTTTTATTGCTTATTGGTTATTGAAATTTGCTTAATATTGTTTGTTTAACTTATTTAATATCTAGTCTTGTGAATTTGTGGTTTAAATCAACATTAATCAAGTTAAAAATGCAAATCTGCCTTATAAAGGGGTGTTTGGGCCAGTGGCCAAAATGGGTCAAAATGGTTTAAAAATCTTTTTGGGCCATTCACTCAACTTTAACAAGCACTTTTGAGTTGTGATAATCTGTTTTTAAGAAGTTTTAAGGTTTAAAAGCTCAATTTAAGGTTCTATGCAAAAGGTGTTTCAATCTGTGAGCTTATAGCTTATTTTATCAGCTTATTTGATTAGACTTTTGAATCTTGTGATTTTTTGATGTTTATATGTTTGTTCAAGTGTTAAAACACCTTAGAATCAAAGTCTATAGGCCTGCATTTGTCATTTTTGTGTTTTGTCCAAATCTGTCAAATTTTTACCAAGTATTGAAAATTTGAGAAATAGCTTTTTCATTTGCTTTTTCTTGCTTATCCTTTATTTCAAACTGCTTTTTGAAAGATGATAATTGTTCTTTGAGGCTTAAATTTCATCGGTTTTGAGGTCTTATATCCATAAGGATCTGTTTGATTGCTTATTTTTAAGGTCAAAAGTAGGGTTTTGTAAAGATTAAAACAAATTCTAAGTATTGTGTCTATGAGAACTAGCTTTTTCATAAGTCCCTTTGAGGGCTTATTTGATTTTCAAACTCCTTTTTGATTGTTGATTTAAGTAGCTTATAGGTCAAGCTTTTTAGGAGTATACCTCATTAAGCCATAAGGTTCTGTTTAGAAGCTTAAAAATAAGCTCAAAAGTGGTCCCATAAGCTGTTTGCTTAACAGATTTTAAACAATAGCCTATTTGCTTATTTAAGCTTATTTGCTTATTGCATTTGCTTAATTTAGGCTCAGTCTTTCTTATTAGGTTAGTTTAAGTCCATTTTAGCTTATTTACTTTAAGGTAAAGCTTATTTGAGCTTATTGGCACTTGTAGTTAATTTTTAGTTTATAAGCCTTTTAATGAATCTGTCTTTTTAGCTTAGTTTAGCTTATTTTATATGCTTATTCATGTTCCTTAATGCTTATTAGATATAGCTTATTACCTGTTTTAGCTTTTTTATCTTTATAGTAGCTTATTGTGTTTTAAAAAATAGCAAACAGTTTAGTTGTTTTATTTTTAAGCAATCTGTCAACTTTAAGTGCTTATTTTTGTGCTTATTTGTTGTTTCTAAAAGAGGTGTCTTTACAAAAGTTGTAGGTTTACAGGTTATTTTTAAGCTGTGAAAAAGTTTAAAAAAAAAGGGCAAAAAGGTGAGCAGGGCTCGAACCCTGGACCTCAACACCCTCAACCCTCTTATAACACACACTCTACCGCTGCGCCCTTGGGACTTTTTCGTTATAGTCCTAAGTGGTTTGGTATTTAAGGGCTTTTTAGCCCATTTAGCTTATAAGTTGTTTTAGCTTATTTAACAGCTTATTTGATAAGCTATGTTACCTATTTTATTTTTCTTAGATCCAGCACTACTCAAGCTACTTTTTTTAATTTTTTTAGATTTTTTATAATCCGTTTAGTATTTTTTTATATTTAATTTAGATCAAAATCGTTTTTAATTCATAAAAAAATTATAAAAAAGTCAAAAAAATAGAATTCTTTTTTTTTTAAAAATTTCTTTTATCAAATAGGACTTAGGAAAATTAGATTTGCTTTCGTAGAGTTATAATTGTAGATTTTGATTTTTTTAAAGAACGGGATTAGATCACGTTCACGTTTTTCGCGTTTTTAAGCTTAAATCGCTTTCGTTTTTGGTTTATTTTCTTAGTTTTTGCATTTTAGTCATTTAGGGTTTATTAAAAGTTAAAAAAATTATTTTAGGTTTAAATTTTGATAATTTTGGTTTTAAGTCTCGTTTTTACGTTCCCGGTTACGTTTTTAAATTTGTTATTGCTTTCGTTTTTAGTGTAGCTTTCCTTTTAATTGTTTTTCCCGTAGAATTAGAGAACCAAATCAAACTCTTGATTATTCAAGCATAAATTCTCAAACCAAAACTCGATTTTCAAATTCACGCCTCGTCAGGAAACGACCCGGGAGATTTTTCACTTTACTTTGGATAAAAGTAATTTCTTTGAATCTTTTGGAATACGTATATTATATATTTGATATAATTACCCCCAAAAAGGCAATTATCATTTAGTTAGATCGGGGTGATCTTAGTAATTAGTGTTAGATTGGTGTGATCGTAGTAGTGTCTAGGTGAAGTGAAGTTGTGAAGTGAAGTGAAGTCATAAAGTGAAGTGAAGTCGTAAAGTGAAGTGAAGTTGTGTGGTGAAGAGATGTTGTGAATTGTTGTGAAGTTGTGTGGTTAGTTGTGATAGATTGGTTTTAGCTAGGATTAGAACTCGACATTTAGCTTAGTGTTGGAAATCGGTGTAAGCTTAGTTGTGTTTGGTTTTCTCCGCCTAAAGGGAGCTTGTTAACTAGTGAAGTAACTCTCGAGTTGGGTACTCGGGGAGTGGAGTAGGGCGAAGAGGTGCTTCGTGACCGAACCACTATAAATCATCGCGTCCGGTTTGCACTTTCTTTTACTTTTCGCTTTACATCTTTATTTACCTTATCGCCTTACATTTATATTTGCATTAGATCTATATGTGTGTTGATTGTTGCTTATATTGTTTGGATGATGATTGTGTCATAGATAGAAGTTAACATTGTGATTGTGCTTATATTGCTATGACATGTTCTAGTGGATATAGATGTATTATTCACACTTATCATATTGCATCTAACTTGATGGATAATTTGATATGAAATATTTTAAGTTTTTAAATAGAAACGTATTCACCCCCCCCCCCCCTCTACGATTTCCACAATTGGTATTCTACGATTTCCACATTGTCTTTATTGACGGTATCCTTATCTATTCAAGGAGCAAGAAGGAACATGAAGAACATCTTAAGGCAATTATAGAATTGCTTAAGAAAAAGGAATTGCATGCTAAATTATCTAAATGTGAATTTTGGATTCCCAAGGTACAATTTATTGACCACATGATTAATAGTAAAGGCATTCACTTGGATCCCGCCAAGATCGAATCCATAAAAGATTGGGCATCTCCTAAAACACCAACGAAGATTTGTCAATTTTTAGGTCTTGCTGGGTATTACTGAAGATTCATTGAAGGATTTTCGAAGATCGCCAAGTCAATGACCAAGCTTACTCAGAAAGGAGTTCATTTTGATTAGGGTGACAAGGAGGAAGCCACCTTACAGTTAATAAAGTGGAAGTTGTGCAATGCGCCAATTTTGGCTCTACCTGAAGGAAGCGAGGATTTTGTGGTCTATTGCAATGCTTCGCATAAAGGATTCGGTGTTGTATTAATGCAAAGGGAGAAATTAATTTCTTATGCGTCACGCCAATTGAAAATTCATGAGAAGAACTCTATGACTCATGATTTGGAACTTAGATCGGTAGTGTTTGCTCTAAAAATTTGGAGACACTATTTGTACGGAACCAAGTGTACGGTGTTTATAGATCACAAGGGTTTACAACACATTCTTGATCAAAAGGAGCTGAACATGAGGCAACGTCGTTGGTTAGAGTTGCCCGGCGATTACGATTATGAAATACGTTACTACCCGAGGAAAGCAAACGTAGTGGCCAATGACTTAAGCCGTAAAGAATGGAATAAGCCATTACGGGTTTGAGCCTTAGTCATGACTATTGGTTTGAATCTCCCCAAACAAATTCTAGAAGCTCAAATAGAGGCACAAAAACCAGAGAACTTCAAAAAGGAAGACGTAAGAGGTTTGATCAGGAAGGATATACCAAAGGAAAAGTTAAAACCCCGCGCTAATGGAACTCTATGCTTAAATGGCAGGAGTTGGTTACCATGTTATGGTGATTTAAGGACTGTGATCATGCACGAGTCCCACAAGTCAAAATACTCTATCCATCCGGGTTCTGACAAGATGTATCTGGACATAAAGAAGCTATATTGGTGGCCCAATATGAAGGGCGACATCGCCACCTATGTTAGCAAATGTTTGACATGTGCTAAGGTCAAGGCTGAACACCAAAGTCCATCGGGTTTTTTTTTTTCGATGTGCCAACCTGTGATCATACATTTCTGGAAAAATGGGATTATATCCTCGATGGATTTTGTCATGAAGCTTCCTAATTCGTCACAAGGTTATGACACCATTTGAGTGATTGTTGACCGAATTACTAAATCTGCAATCTTTATACCAATGAGGGAAACTGATCCCATGGAAATATTGGCAAGAATGTACCTGAAAGAGGTAGTCACGAGGCATTGGGTATCTCTCTCAATCATTTGTCACAAGGTTATGACACCATTTGAGTGATTGTTGACCGAATTACTAAATCTGCAATCTTTATACCAATGGATATGAGTAGTCCATTGTAGTATATAAAGGATGCACTAGACTTTCATTCATTCATAAATCTCATTTACTAGCAAACTTAAACAAATCTCTCTTGTTCTCCTCTCCCTAGCCACGTCATACACCAAACACACCTAAACAATTCATATAATTTTATTTACCAAGTATTCAAGTATTCTAACATCATATCTAAGGTATCCTAAGGTGTATTGAAGGCTTGGTTTAGTGTTTAAAAGGGTTAATCAAGAAAAGTTCAAGATTAGGGTTTCATAGGAAGTTAGAGTTTTATAGTCTTGGAAGATTGGGTTTTGATTCTAAACTAGGGTTTAGAACTTGTTACTCTTCATCATAAGGTCATCTAAAAACCTTACACTCTTTACATTTGTCATTTTATGTGTATATGATATTTATATAGTAAATCACCATCTAGGAAACATATTAACATGTAAAATGGATTTTTACTCTTGATCATGGTTTGATATACTTTTTCATATGTCATTTTGATGTTAAGAACATGTTGGAATGGAAGTATAAACATTATACAAGTGTTGGTTTAATTTACAAAAGTATATATAAATTAATGGTTTAAAGGTTTACTTATTAAGTGTATAAGTAAGGACTTGTTATCATGGACATTACTTCGATAAATGATGGACTAAAGAACTAAAAATATGTAAGACTTGTGGTAGGAAATATTGAAGAGGACTTGTAGCCATTTGATTTAAGTTAAAACTTATAAAAATAAGTTTATAAAAGTCAACATACATTCTGATCAAAATTAGAAAAATAAAGTATTTATTTTATATTTTATTTAAATAATACATGTCATGACGATCGTAGGCATATAGAGAACTCAAAAATCCGAGCTATAACGAAGAAGATACGCCATTTGCAAGTTTACGATATTAAAGACTTATGAAAACAATTTTATAAAAACTCATTACTTTCCACATCTGATAAAAATATATGATTATTTTTCACAGAAAGTACATATTTTTAGGATTCTAAAACATTAAGAATCATAATTATTTGATCAATAACGAAGGAGTTATGGATTTTTCATGTTTACGATAATAAATACTTTTATAAAAGTAATTTTATAAAAATAAGCTACTGTTCATTTTAGATACTTTTTTGAAAATATTTTAGTTAGATAGAACTTTTAATTTTGAAGACGTACTCGAAAGAATCTCTAAAATTGGAGTTAAAACGAATAAGATATGACTTTTACGAGATTTCGATAATTAAATTTATAAAAATAATTTTTATAAAGTGCATGAACAGAAAAAATCACTGTTCACCAGAGGGTTAAAAATATTAAAATGTAATATTTAGATATATGTTTATAATACGAAAGCGTGGACATCAAGAACGTACAAAACGGACTTAAAACGAGAAAGTTACGACATTTTTACTAAGAGAATATTTATAAACATTTTAACTTTATAAATATTATTTCTCAATTACAATTAGATGGTGATGTAGCTATACAAAATTATATACGGTATTAGTCATTCAAAGTACTTAGTACTCATACGACCTATAATTAATTAGGTTGCACTTAGACACTTACGTGACGTTTTTACGCATCTGATATAATTTCTTGATTCATTTACACGAGGTGAGTTCATAGCCCCATGTTTTACATTTATAATGATTTACAAGTTTTTGGGTGAGAAACATGCATGCTTTTACAATTGGACACAAGTGGACATTTTTACATTATGATTACGTGTTTGCCTAAGTAGCGATAACCCTTTGAGCCCACAATCATGAACAATCAATTACTATATGAGCGCGAATGTTATAAATAGATCTATTTGGGATTGACATCCCCGTTCGGGTGATTAGATATCACTGAACAAACGAACGTATACCATGTTGGATTTGGGATGTTGCGGGTTAGAACATCATCATGGGCAATGTTGGCAATTTATATTGCAATTCATTTATGTCTAGCTTCAGTGTCATGAGCTTGGGGAAACGTAATTACATTTTTGTGATGTTTGCATATGTTGCATTATCATACACTTAGAAAATCTCGTGGTCCTACATTATACATTTTACAAACCTATGAATTCACCAACATTATTGTTGACGTTTTAAAGCATGTTTTCTCAGGAGATCAATGAGGTACAAGACAAGGGATACATTGGTGGTAGTTATTTTGGAATTCATGTGCATTAAAGATTTGGTCGCATTACATTTTGAGGAAATATTTGTTATGTGCTAGAATCATTATCTTTTGAACAATGAACAAGTGAAGCTATGGGCTTTTGTAACAAACAATTTGTTTAAATCCAATGTATCAGTTTTACGACTCTTTTTAAGGTCGTTCTTATATATATCTTGTGCTATTGATCTATGAAGTAACACTCTCAGACCCATATTCCGCTGCTACTCAATTTGGGGGTGTTACAATTTACATATACGTATTAAGCAATTAAGAAAACGACTCATTATGTTATGTATTAATGTGAAAACTTTAATCATCTAACCGTGTTATCTTAGTTTAAGATTTAAGATGAGTTTATTTATGCAAGCCGCACATAACTTTCGTTTTCATTCCTACGTTCAATTTCTAAAACTAACAAGTTATTTTTATGCATTCATATCAATCCAATTTCCACAAGTTTTACATTAAACATATATGCATGTTTAGTCCAACTTTAAGTTAATTGTCTTTAAGCTTCTAAGTTCATCTAACTTTTGAAGTTGTGGCAAGAATAAGCTACTCAGCATCAACCAAATTCACATAGCATTTGTAACAATCCGTTTCTTAGGTCATTGTACGACGTCATATATTTCACTATTTATTTTTGGTCTCGTACGCGTTTGCTTTTAATTTTAATCGTTAAGTTAAATCGTGTAAGCTAAAAATTATCATTCAACGTAAACGAGCATCAAACAATTAAATGTTTACATAAAGCAAGTGTTAAGTAATTATTTGGAGGATAATTATTAACTTTTCAAATTTTATTTTTATTGGTTACGTAAAGTCTTTACGTTTCAAGATAAAATACATTTAGGCATTCACGGAACTACCGAAACTTATCTACGCTTCAACAAATACCCATTTTTATACCCAATACTCAGAGTTTTATTAAAACATCACCCTTGTTATCAGATTGGCTGAATTTATCATACAATAAATCAACTAAGACTTACAAATTGCAAGTAATATCTTTATACATGTAAACTACAACTTGTAACTTTAATATAATGCAAGATATTTTGTATAAGACCAAAAATCATCTAGTACTTCCTCCCCCTTAACCCTTATACATTTAAACTACAAGTATTGCAAGATATTTTATAAAAGATCAAAAATCACCAACTAGCACCTCCCCCCCCTAAAATTTTAGATACAAAGTAGTCCCAAGGGGACATATAGCACACAAATGACCAACTTGAACTTGTACATCATGAACCTCATTAAAACTAAGTACTATGGCAAGTAACTTGACCAAAAGACTTCCATGTTTTACTCCTCATGTCTTAGACTTTCTTATAGCAATCTTGACTAGTCCAAGTAATATATAAGCATGCAACTAGAAGAGAACACACACACGCACACTTCATTTCCTTAGTGAAAACAACACAAACACTCTTTTTGTCCTCCCTCTAACCCACGACCAAACTCAAAACCCTTAAACAATCCATACAAATTTTATTTACCATACATACAAGTGATCTTAAAACATATCTAAGATATACCAAGAAGGTTTGAAGGTTTAGTTAAGCATTTACAAGGGTTAAACAAGAAAGGTTTAAGTTAGGGTTGCTTGAAGGAAATTAGGGTTTTTTTTATCTTGGATGCTTGGGTTTATTATCTAAACTATGGTTTAGATCTTGTATTTCTTCATCATACTTCATACATGTTATCTAAAACACTTAAACTCTTTACATTTTTGATTTCATATGTATATTATGTTTATATAGTGAATCACCATCTAGGAATATTATTAACTTGTAAAATGAATTTTTACACTTGGTTATGGTTTGATATACTTTTACATATGTTATATGGATTCTAATATCATGTTGGAATGGAAGTATAAGTATTGTTCAAGTGTTGGTTTATCTATAAAAAGTATATATAAACTAGTTACCTAAAAGTTTACTTAATAAGTTTATAAGTAAAAGTGATCAAAGGACTTGTTATCATGGACATTTTGTAACACCCCCATTTTTACATATAGCAGCGGAAGCTAATCTGGGGTATTACTTCAAAGGTACAACAGTCATAATCATAGAAAATGATTCAAAAAGAGTCGTTTTTGAAAATAAGTTATCATTCATTATTTCATCAGAGTTTTTATAAAAGGGAGGTCGCAACATCTAAAATACAACATTTGAATGATAATGGTTTTTCCATCTTCATGTCCTCGCCACTCCATGCCATTAGTTACCTGAGATAAAACATGCTAAAAAGTCAACACAAAGGTTGAGTGAATCCATAGGTTTAAGTAATATATTTTGAATGCAAATGCGATATTCGGGTTACGTTGATATACACCCGGTATTGAAAACATATTTATTATAGCCATTAGCTCATGAATCTGAAGCCTTAGGGTATGGTGATACGTTATAGCCCCTGCGGGTACCTTTGCCAAAATACCTGCATGATTTATAATGATGTGCAATTGGTTACTCGTAACTGGGTACACCAACGGGGAGTCCAGCCCAAATAGATCTATAGCATAGATCTATTCACAGCATTCGCGCTCTCTCAACCGGTCATCTAGATCAAGAGATTAACGGTTCATGATATTGGGGACTTAAAGGTAAAAGTAGTTACTTAGGCAATAACATATTTATAAAATGGTTTAAAGCATGTATCCCCCTTGAGGGTTTATAAAATATTTGAAATATTGAAATGCGAGGCTATGAACTCACCTGAACGGTTATAGGGAAATTGATAGCAATGTATATGAAATGAATAGTAATGTCTTCGTCACGGGCAACCTGGGGTAATATATGTCAGGTCTTAGTTTGATTGAATATGTAAGATTTTACATCAATGTCGGTTTTGATATAAAAATTATCATAACACCGTTCGGGCCATCATAATTTAGAAGTCATTCAGTAAACGTTTGAGGAGCTAGGGCACTTTAAATCGTAAACCCAACAACGCAGTCAGAACGTAATACCAAAATGAAACTCCTTAATATGAAGTTTCCTAGTATTGTGGTATGATATGAATCCGGGACATGATTTTTGAAAGCACATCGATGATGAATGATATAATAGTTATAACATAAGCAGTTTTAAGCATTTTATTCAATATCTGGAAATGTTAAGCACGTCAAGCGTTAATTAAAGTTATGTCTTGTAATGTTTTGAATGTGTTTTTATACTTTTTCAAAATGTTACATTTTAGACCCTTGAGTTTGAAAAGTGGCAGAATATACCCTTGGAGTTTGCACTTTTACGACTTTGGTCCCTCAAGTTTAAAAGATATACCAAGTAAACCTTGTACTTTAAAAAGTGACATAATAGACCCTTGTAGTTATAACTTTGATAAAATGACACTTTTAGTCCTTTTAGTTATAAGTTTCTGAAAGTTACGATATATACCCCTTGCATGGATAATTTTTACAAAACATGTCCAAATTGCCATGCAAGCTTATTTTAACATTTCAATAGACATTTATAAGTTATAATAAACTAAAATATGAAGATTTAACACAACGCAAGTTTAAATTAACGATTCGTTAAGCTAGGAAGCAAAACGGGTCATATTAGGGTTTTAAAATGAAAACGCGCGGGTTTTAAGCTCAAATTCTTTCATGACTTATCAAAGCACTTATTTTAATGTTAGTTAAGCTTATTGGGATAGATTATAACAATAGTTTACAAGCTTAGCTTATAGATTAAGCAAAAACATGAAATTAGGGTTTCGGGTGTACGGTTTTGGATCAAAAAGGTATAACACATAGGTTTTTGAGTTCAAAGCTTTATATTATGATTTTAGCATGATCATATGAACATTATAAAGGTATGAATACAGAATATAAGCTTAGAGAACCTGGTCTTGAGCTTATAGCTTAGAAACGGGTCAGAATCGGGACTTTTAGCTTCGTACGCCTAGAATAACGACTCCTGGGCTTCGTTTCTTGGTTTCTTTTGCTTCATTTATGTACTTGAGCCTTCTTAAGACCTCTTAGGATCTATTAGATCAAAGTATTGCTTCTATGTAAGGGTTATAGAGGAGGAAGTGGGGGATGAAGAAAAATAAAGTGTTATGGTCCCTATTTATAGTCGAACCAAGCTTAAGGGCCAAGGTATGCTTTCAATCTGAGATGGGACACTTGGATAAGCTAGGTAGGGATGTATAGAATCTAGTATAAGTGGTGTATAAGCTAGAAACTAGCTTTGGTGATGTGGTTCTTTCTTTGCATGCCTCGGGGGGGGACTAAAGAATGTGAACATGGATACATGTGATCATTTTTAAACAATATAAGATGAAGATATTTAAAGAGAGGTGCTTGTAAGCAGCTAGGGAGGTAAGGTGCTTGTCATTGAGGTGCTTGGTTGCAAGAAAAACTTTCAAAATGGGTCTTTTTGCAAAGGTTTTATAATTCGGGTTCATTAGGGTTTTCAAGCTTGAATTTTGTGTATACTTGATTAGGAATGATAGGTTACTGATCCTAAGACTTATATTAAGGATTATAATCAAAAGTTGATAGGTGGTTTGGGTTAAAATGGGTAGAAAATGAGTAAACGGGTCAAAAGTTACAATTAGGGCACAATTAGGGTTTTCTAATTTTATTTCTTATACATTGTAGTTAATATGGTGAAATGATGATGTAATGTGATTTAGAATGTTGTAATTAATGTTAATTAACTTCTTTAAGTATTGGTTTAGGTTTACAATGGTAAAACCGAAGAAATAGTCTATGGTTTAGAAACTAGCTTGGTTAAGGTTTAGGGTTTTGAATTAGGGTTCTTGAATGTAGAATTAGCTATGAAAGCTTAAGAATGGAATAAATAGGGTTTAAATATTGATTATATTGAGTGTAGTAGCTTGTACACATGTGATGGTGAGAAATTAGATGAAAAAGAGGTAAAACGGCTATTTTAGGAGATCATTGCTTAATGATTGTACATTGAGTTTCTTTGAGACTTGTACGGATTGAAGAGATTTTATATTTTCAAATGAGTATCTTATTTTTACTTTTACATATGCTTTAGTAAAACTAGCTTGCTGCATTTCTTTAGATGTTAATTCTCATGAATTTAGGTTTAGAGCATACGATAACGGTTTTAAAGTTGTTTTGATATAACTTTGCAAATGGTATCTTATCTGTGTAATGTTACTTTGTAAAAATGATAATATGATATTGAATTGACATATTATGATGTTTGCTTGACATATTATGATGATAGGATTGCCATAGGTAGGTTGCCTGAGCCCGTTAACTTTAGCTATGCAAGAAATGTTGCACATTGAGATATTGGCAAAGTAAGTAATGTAATAAAGTGAAAAATTTCCCTAAAAAAGGTGAGTTCATATATAATTGATAGATTGTACATCATCTAACTTAATAGATGGATATTTACATTTATGAAAATTGCGGTGTTTATAGTCCCATTATCACATCTGATTATTTTTACTTTCTAGTCCACTAGGTTTTCTATTTCTTTGATAAAGTTCTTTAGAATCTCACTGGTTTGATCCTTAGTTGTTAAGAAGAAAACCCAAGTAAACCTGCTATCTTCATCAATTGAACTTACTAAGCAATACTTCTTATGCATTAACTACTCACAAAAGTTGACCAAACAAATCCATATGTGCATAAATGAGCGTTAGTAATTGGATTCAGAACTGTGAACTTACAAGAGGCTCTGTGTTGCTTTCTTTTAAGACAAGCAGCACATGTTTGGTCATTTTCAAAATGTTTTAAAGGCAATCCTCTTACAAGATTTTCTTTAACAAGCTTATTTATGTTCTTAAAATTAATATGACCAAGCCTTCTATGCCAGAGCATTGATTCATCTAATGTAGCCTTTGTAGCAAGACAAGTTAAACTGTCTTTAGGAACAATGTTCTTCATATCAAAACAAATTCTGTATATTATCTTCTCTAGGAATTTTAAAAAGTATCTGACTTTCATCAGGAAACTTAAAATTAGGAGATAGGACAAGACATTTAGTGTCAGTAAAAAGAACATAGTTCGTTTTGTCACACATCTGTGAGACACTAAAAATGTTGAACTTTAACTCATTACAAAGTGTACATCTTCAAAATCAAGACTATCAGTTTTAAGTGTACCTTTACTAGTAATTCTTCCACCATATGCTCCTCCCCTAAATGTAACATAACCTCCATCAAACTCCTTGAAATCTAAGAGATAAGCTATGTTGCTAGTCATGTGCCTTGAGCATCCACTGTCAACAAATCCTTTATCATTCAATTGTGGATTGCCCTACACATAAAAACAAGGAAATTAGTTTCCCTTGGGGACTCAAGCCATTACTAACTTGGATCTGCCTCGTGCATCAATGTAGTTGTGTCTGTTGAAAACAAGTGATGCACCATTAGGTCTGGTAGGTCTCCAAACCCAACATGCTGAGGGCTTAACAACATTAACCCTATTTGCCCTGACAGTATTAACTGATGTTGTATATGGCCTAGCAGTATTAACTGCTCTAGGCCAAACAAATTAAACCTTTTGACTTAAAGTACTGTTAGTTAATGATTTTTCTTATAAAAGGTCTCTGAATAATTAATTGTGCTTGATTAGACAAATGTGTCATTGAGTCTAGACTATGAACTGTTGGGATGGGGTGTGCAGTATTAACAGGCCTAGCAGTATTAAGTGGTTTGATGCTAAATTTTAGCAAAACTGCTCTTGGAGTCATATTTCTATGGGAACTAGGGTGTGAGGTTTTGGCATAATAGTCATAATCCACCCTGTTGTATTTATTTCTAGTCACCCTCCTTTTCCTTTGATGATGAGGACAGTTAATCTGAACATGATCAAACCTCCCAACTAAAATAGGCTTTGTAATAACATCGCAAAATTACTTCCTAGTTCGTTTTGGACTTCTGACCATTCTAATTTCTCTGATTCCCTCTAGGTCCTTGAGATTCTATTACATCTCATAATACCTAATAACGTTCTAATTGGTTTTTCCTTATTTTTAGGTTTGACAAACTAACCTGTTTCGAGGTATGAAAAACAATTTCTTATCACCATTAAGTGGAGACTCAACAGAGCTATTCTCATCTACAGACACAGAGCTATTCTCATCTACACACACTTGTTCTTTTAGCAAAGAGTTATCAGTATTTTCCTCAGAAACAAAGATAGACTTTAGCATAGTATCCCTAGGACCATATCCTTAAAATTTAGGCTCTTTGAATTCATCAAGACCAGAATACGACAAATCTAGTCTTGTAGGTGCATTTAGGGTTAAGGGATGGGGTGGAGCAACAACATGATACCCCAAACCCTTCTTGCTTTTGTCAGTTATTTGAATTTCTAACAACTTATCTAGATCCTTTGAGGCATTACCAAATTTTGCAATTTTAAAATCAATATCCTCTTTTTCTTGCTTAACTTTTTCAAACTCAGTCTTAAGTACACCTATTTCATAGTCTTTGCAAGCTACTTCCCTTTTAAGAACTCTAATTTCTTCACTAAAAAGAACCTTATTCTTTCTAAATGTGACTAGTTATTCTTTTACTGTTGCTAAACCTCTTTTATAGTACTTGCATATAAACTATTTGATTAAGCTTTACATCAAATCATCAAACTGTGCTTAAGAGTTTCATGTTTTCAGGACAATTTTAGTACAAGTTTTATCAGTGTAATGCTATTAGAGCCATGTTCATCTGAACTTGTTTTATGCTAGGTCACTCTATTAAATCAACACATCTTATCCAAATTTCTGTGGAAGAGTTGCTTTCAAATTCACCTCTTTGTTGAGCTTACTTGATTCCTTTCAATTATATGATTCTGGGCATGCTTATTGATTTCTAGCACTTCTGCATTCTCTTGTAGAATGTCTCGATCTTATGACAGTTGATAACATTCTACCTTTGACTTGTCAATATCCTGCTGTATCACTTCCAATGGTTAGTGATCTTCTTATAGTTCTCTAGTAGAACTTTCGTGCTCTCATACTCAATATACAGTTGCCAACTTCAAATCCATTTCTTCAAGATCATCATCATGGATTTGCTCTAGGTCTTCATGAACAAGTTGAGATCCATTTGGTTGATTAGCCAGAAAAGCATATACTGTGGCATCACTAAGGGTAGCAGTACTATCTTTAGGACTAGCAGTATTAACATTAGTGCTAACAGTACTAACATCAGAGTTAGCAGTATTAACATTATTAGTACTGCTAGTGCTTGGAGCAGTCACAAAGGCCATGTTTTGAGTACTTGTGCTTGCACCAACAGACTTCTTTACTTCTTGTTCAACAATTTTGAAGTTGTTGTACAAATCATCAATACTCATAGTTTCAATATCATCCTTATTCATCTAGACAACTACATGAGTGTTCCACAAAGGAGGCAAGCTTCTCAACAACTTTGAATTTAGATCTTCTGGAGTGATAAACACACCCAAGATTGCAAGCCTACTAACAATCTTTTAGTGTCTGTTAAAGATAGAGTCAAGTAACTCTGAGCTTGAAGCATTAAAGTTTTCATATTGTTGCTTCAAAAGTGCCTTCTGTGTTTTCTTGGTAGCTTCATTACCTCCAAATCGAGTTTTAATAGCAGCATACAGTGTTTTAGCATCACTGTACTGACTAAAAGTAAGCAAATGTTCATTCGGAAGAGCCATAAGAAGCAAGCTTCTAGCCTTGACATAATTTTTCTTATTGATCTTCTCTTCAGCAGTTACAGGTACTGAATGCTTTGTAACTGAAGTGCCATTCTCCTGTGTTGTTTGAGGTACAGATACCCATGAATTACCATTCTCTATGACCTCCCATAGAGCATAATCCTGTACCTGGAAGTACTGCTTGATTCTTATCTCCCACATCTCATACTCACCAAGTTTGAGTAAAGGAAGTTTAGCAGTAGTGTTACTCTATGCAGATTCAAATTCCATGTCTTCTAGATCAAAGTTTCTTAAAGCACAAGCTCTGATACCACTTGTTGATCCCAATCCTTGATCGATTCTTTAGCTTGTAAAGAGTATGTTACCTTGGATAAATTTAAAATAACAATAGTAGAGACTTTGTGTGTATATTAAAGTGTATGCGGAATCTACACCTTAATACTCTAGAAGTAATATCAATGGAATAGTAAATTTGTAATGCAGTAGAATAAACAATGAATATAACCAATATACTTCAATATTATTAGACCAATAATACAAGTACTCTGAACTAGTACTAGGGTTTACAACCTTGAAGCATGCACGACAATTCTTAAAAGTATTCTTTCTAAAAGTATATTCAAGACCTTAACCTAGGACCTCCTTTTATACGTGAAGGAGGCCTTTACAAGATAACTACAAATTTTATAAGAAATTCTATAATTCTAAGCATATACGTATCTTCCTAATCTTTATAAGATATACATTCCGTACATATCTTCTTATGTCTTTATCTTCAAGCAACCTTCATGCAGCAGTACAAAATCTTCAGTAGTATTAACTTTAATATTGGCAGTACTAAATTGTTCTGGTAGTACTAAGTTCTTCTGGCAGTACTAACTTCTTGAACTAGCAGTACTATCTTGTGAAGATTTATTCCTAACAATTTTTACTTTCTTATCCACTAGGTTTTCTATCTCTTTGATAAAGTTCTTAAGGATCTCACTGGTTTCATCCTTAGTTGCTAAAAAGAAAACCCATGTAAACTTGCTATAATCATCACTGACTACTAAGCAATACTTCTTATGCATTAAGTTACTCATAAAAGTTAGACCAAACAAATCCATATGTAGCATAAACAAAGGCTTAGTAATGGGATTCAGGACCTTGGACTTACAAGAGGCTCTGTGTTGCTTTCCTTTAAGACAAGCAACACAGGTTTGGTCATTTTCAAAACATTTCAAAGGCAAACCTCTAACAAGATTTTCTTTCACAAGCTTATTTATGTTCTTAAAATTAATATGACCAAGCCTTTTATGCCAGAGCATTGATTCATCGGATGTAGCCTTTGCAACCAGACAAGTTAAACTCTCTTTAGGAACAATGTTCTTCATATCAAAACTATACATATTGTCTTCTCTAGGAATTTTAAAAAGTATCTGACTTTCATCAGGCAACTTAAAATTAGAAGATAGGACAAGACATTCAGTGTCAGTAAAAAGGACATAGTTCTTTTTGTCACACATCTGTGAGACACTAAAAAGGTTAAACTTTAACTCATTAACAAAGTGTACATCTTCAAAATCAAGACTATCAGTTTTAAGTGTAACTTTACCAGTAATTCTACCACCATATGCTCCTCCCCCAAATGTAACATAACTTTTATCAAATTCCTTGAAATTTGAGAGATAAGCTATGTTTCCAGTCATATGCCTTGAGCATCCACTGTCAACAAATCCTTTATCATTCATTTGTGGCTTGTCCTATACATAAAAACAAGGAAATTAGTTTCCTTTGGGGACCCAAGCCATTACTGACTTGGGTCTGCCTCGTGCATCAATGTAGTTATATCTGTTGAAAGTAAGTGATGCACCATTAAGTTTGGTAGGTCTCCAAACCCAACATGCTGAGGCCTTAACAGCATTGACCCTATTTGCCCTGACAGTATTAACTGGTGCTCTATATAGCCTAGCAGTATTAACTGCTCTGGGCCTACCAGTGTTAACCTTTTGATTAAAATACCTATTAGTTAATGTTGTTTTCTTATTAAAGGGCCTCTGAACAGTTGATTGTGCTTGATTAGAAAATGGTGACATTAATCTAGCACTATGAACTATTGGTATGGGTTGAGTAATATAAACAGGCCTAGCAGTATTAAGTGGTGTTAGGCTAGATTTTAGTAAAACTGCTCTTGGAGTCATATTCCTGTAGGTTCTTGGGTGAGAGGTTTTGGTATAATAGTTATAATCCACCCTATTGTAATTATTTCCAGTCACCATCCTTTTCCTTTGATGGTGAGGACAGTAAATCTGGACATGATCAAAACTCCCACAAATAAAACAGGCTTTGTTATACATCACAGATTTATTTCCTAGTTGATTAGACTTCTGACCATTCCAATTTCTCTTATTTCCTCTAGGACTTTGTGATCTATACATCTCAGCATACCTAACTGACTTTCTAACTGGTTTTTCATTATGTTTAGGTTTGACAAACTCTACCTTTTTAGCAACATGAAAAGTAGTTTCTTTATCAACATTAAGTGGAGACTCAACAGAGCTATTTTCATCTACAGACACATAGCTATTCTCATCTACAGACACTTGTTCTTTTAGCAAAGAGTTATCAATATTTTCCTCAGAAACAAAGGCAGACTTTAGCATATTATCCCTAGGACCATACCTATTAAATTCAGGCTCTTTGAATTCATCAAGACCAGAATAAGACAAATCAAGTTTTGTAGGTGCATTTAGAGATACAGGACGGGGTGGAGCTACAACATGATACTCTAAACCCTTCTTACTTTTGTCAGTTATCTGACTTTCTAACAACTCACCTAGGCTCTTTGAGGATTTATCAAATTTTACAATTTTGAAATCAATACTCTCTTTTTCTTGCTTAACTTTTTCAAACTCATTTTGAAGCACACCTATTTCGTAGTCTTTGCAAGCTACTTCTTTTTTAAGAACTCCAATTTCTTCACTAAAAAGAACCTCATTCTTTCTAAATGTGACAAGTTGTTCTTTTACTGTTGCTAAACCTCTTTTATAAGTACTTGCTACAAACTTAGTTTGATTAAGCTTAACAATCAAATCATCTTACTGTTTCTTAAGAGTTTCATAGTTTTTCAGACAAGTTTTAGTATAAGATTTATCATTGTGTACCTCAGAGTCTGAAAACGCCATTAAATCCATCTTCATCTGAACTTGTTCTTCTGCCATGTCACTCCTGTCAAATCCAACACCATTTATAGCCAGCATTGCTTTAGAAGAAGTTTTTTCCACATTTAAAGTATTTCTTGAGCTATCATGATTCCTGTTCTAATTATCATGATTTCTTGGCCTGCTCTCTTAATTCCTTAGATTTCTGTATTCTCTTGTAAAATGTCCCATCTTATGACAGTTGAAACATTCTACCTTTGACTTGTCATATCCTGCAGTATCACTTCCATTAATGGTGATCTTCTTTCTAGTTCTTTGGTAAAACTTTCTTGCTCTCATACTTAGTAATGCCAATTGCCACTTCAAATCCATTTCTTCAAGATCATCATCATGATGGATTTGTTTTAGGTCTTCATGAATAAGTTGAGACCTATTAGGTTGACTGGCCAGAAAAGCATAGACTGTGGCATCACTGAGGCTAGCAGTACAATCTTTAGGACTAGCAGTATTAACATTAGAGTTAACAGTACAAACATCAGAGTTAGCAGTATTAACATTATTAGTACCGTTAGTGTTAGGAGCAGTCATAAAGGCCATGTTTTGAGTACCAGTACTTGCACCAACAGTTTTATTTACATCTTGTTCAACAATTTTGAAGTTGTTATACAGACCATCAATACTTATAGTTTCAATATCATCCTTATTCATCCAGACTACTACATGAGTATTCCACTCAGGAGGCAAGCTTCTTAAAAACTTTGAATTTAGGTCTTCTGGAGTGATGATCACACCTAGAATTGCAAGACTACTAACAACCTTCTGAAGCTTGTTAAAGATAGTGTCAAGTGACTCTGTGCTTGAAGCATTAAAATTTTCATATTGTTGCTTCAAGAGTGCCTTATGTGTTTTCTTGGTGGCTTCATTCCTTCCAAATCGCATTTTAATAGCAGCAAACATTGTTTTAGCATCACTATATTGACTGAAAGTAAGTTGATGCTCATTAGGAAGAGCCATGAGCAACAGGCTTCTAGCCTTGACATCATTCTTCTTGTTGGTCTTCTCTTCAGCAGTTACAGGTACTTACATCTTTGTAACTGAAGTGCCATTCTCTTGTGTTGTTTGAGGTACATAGACCCATGAGTTACCATTCTCTATGAACTCCCATAGAGCATAATCTTGTACCTGGAAGTACTGCTTGATTCTTATGACTCACATCTCATACTCACCAAATTTGAGTAAAGGAAGCTTAGTAGTATTATTACTCTATGCAGATTCAAATTCCATGACTTCTAGATCAAAGTTTCTCAAAGTACAAGCTTTAATACCACTTGTTAATCCCAAACCTTGATCAATTGGTTAGCTTGTAAAGAGTATGTTACCTTGGATAAATCCAAAATAACAATAGTAGAGACTTTGTGTATATATTAAAGTATATACGGAATCTACACCTTAATACTCTAGAAGTAATATCAATGGAATAGTAAACTATAATGCAGTAGAATGAACAATGAATATAACCAAAAAGCTTCAATATTATTATGATGAATAATACAAGTACTCTGACTAGTACTAGGGTTTACAACCTTGAAGTTATGAATTCGATCTCAAAATTATTCTCAAAAAGTATATCTAACCCTTAACCTAGGATCTCCTTTTATACACGAAGGAGTCCTTTACAAGATAACTACAAATCTTAGAATATCTTCTATCATTCTAAACATATACGTATCTTCCTAACTTTATAAGATATATACATTCCATACATATCATGCATCCATATCTCTTTACGTGTTTTATCTCCTTAGCAGTACTAAGTCTTCTTGCAGCAGTACAAAATCTTCCAACAGTATTAAGTCTAATACTAGTAGTACTAACTTCCTTCTGGCAGTACTAACTTTCTTCTGGCAGTACTAACTTCCTTCTGGAAGTACTAACTTTCTTTTAGCAGTACTAACTTGTGAAGATTTATTCCCAACACAAACTGACTCGTACTACTGAAGGCTGAAGCTTCAGTTTAGTCATAACAAGTTTGTTTTCTTATTCTCATAACTTTGGTTAGAGAATAAGTTCGAAGGAGATAACACTCCAATTGTCATTCAACCACCTTGCTATTCCGCAAGCAAGGTGTGTCATAGATTCTTTATTTGATTATAATAAAAGTCTATACATTAAAAAGCACTTCTTTGTGTTTTAAACTTATTCTTTATATTGTTTATATATATTTGTTTAAAACTTACTTTGTTGCTATGGAATCTGATTAGTTTAAAGTTGTTAAACCTTATATCAGATTCTAAGGGACCAACAAATGGTATCAGAGCCTTCTGGTTTATAAAATCCCTTTAAAAGGATATACATAAAGGCTCAAAGATTTTTAAAATTAAGATCCATCTTAAATGACAACAGTAGAAGTACCATAGACTCTTGAATACAGGGGTGGCCAGTTAAATGCAGCTCCTATACTAAAGGTGGAAATTTTCACCAATTGGAAAAATAGGTTCATGTGCCACATTATTGGTATTGACCTCAATGTGAAAATATCATCAAAAACGGTCCTATTATCCCCATGACAGCTGGTCAAAGGAAGCCAGAGAATCAATGGACTAGAGATAAGAGAAAGGCTGTTAACTTAGATCAGTGACTCAAAAGTCTCATCATGTTAGTTCTTCCAGATGACCAAATGAACTCTGTCATAAACTATTTAACAGCAAAATCAACATGAGATGGCCTGATACTATATCACGAGGGCCCCTTTGATGTGAAAGAAAGTAGGGTCATGGACCTGAAATTATGCTATAACACTTCAAATTCAAAGAAGGTGAATCTCTAATACAAACTTTCACCAGATATAAAGCTTTGATAAATGAGTTAGTAAATGATGGCATCAAACTTTCAAAGCTTGAAACAAATATTGGTTTTATAAATGTGTTACCAAAGAAGTGGCTAAGCTTCTGCTAAAGTCTTAGAAACACAAATCATGTGAAAGATTCTGAGCTTGCTTCTCTATTTGGTAAACTCAAATATGAAGAAAACCTTATAGACAGTATTTATGAGACTGAAAAGAATAAATCTCTTGTCTCTGCAACACCTCTTTCAACTGTTTTCTTCTCTTCCTCTATTGTCTAAGACTTTCAAGATAGTCCTGATGATGAAGAGGATACAAGAAGCAGTCAGGAGTATCTAAATGATCTTGAGTAAGAATATCAAGCAAGAGCTCTTTTAGCCAAATCTAAAAGATTCTTCAAGAAAGGTACTCAAAGATTCAGCAGTACAAAGGCAATTGACTAAACTGAATGTCACAAATGTAGCAAGAAAGGTCACTTTATAAGAGAATGCTGGTCAAAAACCTCAGTTTCCATATATCAGTCACCCTTTTAATCAAAACCCTTTATTTCCCCTTAGCACAAACCTGAACTAAGACCTACCAAAGACTTTGAAGCCAAATACAACAAAGTTAAGGCTAAACTAGCTCTCCTAAGTTCTAGTGCTTCAGCCTCTAAAGCTCCTATGGTAAAGAATAAAGGTCTTATTACTGAAGCCTATGAATGAGATGATGAAGAAGTGTCATCAAATGAAAATGAAATGGTGGAGGTGAAGGTACTCATGGCACTAGCTAAAGAAATGATACTGTCAGCAAAGAAAGTGCCAGAAATGGTGAATGAGCAAAGATCTCTATAAGAAAGGTACACACTCTTCTTGAAATGGAAGATAATGATGTAACACCCCCGTTTTGATAAATATAGAAGCGGAAGCTAATCTGGGGTATTATTTCATAGTACAACAGTCATAATCATAGAAAACAACTCATAAAGAGACGTTTTGAAAAAAAATGTTATCATTCATTTATTCATAAGAGTTTTTACAAACAGGGGTCTCAAAATCTACAGGAAAACATAAAGTTGAATGATAACAGTTTAGCCATCTTCAGTCTGAACCACTTCGTGCCATAAATTGCTCAATTACCTAAGATAAACATGCTAAAAAGATCAACATAATGGTTGAGTGATATTCATAGGTTTATGATAAACAGTTGAGTACAAGTCATTATAGTTCATGGGTTATGTTGTTATACACCCATAAATAGTGATAATTTCAATTAGAAAAACATTATTATTGCATCTAAGCTCATGACACCAACACGTTAACATGAAATCACTGTAGTAACATTGGGGAGGAACATAAGCCCTCATGAAAGGTAACTTGCCAAAGTTACCCATTAAAATCAAATATAGTGCTATTGGTACCAAAGTTATAAGCACACCAATGGGAGTTGTCACACCTCGATAGATCTATCCACAATATTCGCGTTTACTCGCAAGTGACTAATGGTTCATGATTAAGAAGAAATATTGGCAGAGAATGCAAACTTAGGCAATAGTATATCAGGATAGCATACAGTTGTAAAAACACTTGCATTCATGGTTTATAGCATGTACCCCCCTCGCGGGTTTATGAAATATTTAAAAGAGTTAAATGCGAGGCTATGAACTCACCTTAACAGGGAAATATGATTGATGGAAAAAGTATATCAAGTGAAAGTAACGGCTTCGTCACGCAACCTGGGGTGATATGTCAAGTCTTAGTTTGATTGTCAAGACTTCATAAAGTTTTAATGTAATTATTTACTTTGATTGAATAATTGTGAAAATATTATATCATTGTTCGGGCAATCATAATCTAGAGGCCATGTAGTATCGTTTAAGGAGCCAGGGCACTTTAAATCGTAAACCCAATAAACTCGTCAAAATGAATACCCAAATGGAAACCCCTCACATGAATTTCCCTAGTAACGTGATACGATAAGATTTTAAGTTACTTCAAAAGCTAGTCAATGATAAATTACGTTTAATATAATACGTAATTAATTTATAATGCGTCGATCGTTAATTAATAACGATTAATGTGTTGGGTTTTGATAAAATCAAGTTTTATAATATTTATATATATATTTATAATTTATATAAAAATATAATATTTTATATTTTTAAGAATGTGAAAATGACAATAAATACCCTTGATTTATAAATATTTACAAAGTTAATCCTTTTTATATATTAAGTATATATAAATTAAACCTTTGACTTTAAAACTTGGCAAGACAAGCCCTTAGAGTTATAACTTTAATAAAATGACATTTTTAGCCCTTGTAGTTAATAATTTCCAAAAGTTACAATATATACCCCTTGCATGAAAAATATTTGCAAAACAAGTCCAAAATGCCATGCAAGCTTATTTTAGGATTCCAAAAGAGATTTGCAGCTTATAGCTTATTAGAATAAGCTAAAATAAGTTAGGATAAATAGCTGTTATGAGCTTGTAGCTTATTAAAAGAGCTTATGAGCTTAAAAACACCAAAATAGGTCGAATGGTTTATAAAATTCAACCCAATGGGTTTAAGCTTTTAGGATTTGATAAAGAGCTTATAGAAATGTTCAATGATCTTATAAAATTAGCTTATTAAAACAGCTTGTGAAATTAGCTTGTAGATATCATGAAAATGGCTAATTAGGGTTTCTAGGGCTTGTTTGGTTTTAGAAATTAAGAACACGCATGGTTTTGAGCTTAAAGCTTTTAAAAAGGGTTTAGACATGATCATATGATAATTATTAAAGATTCATAATAGAAATTTAGCTTATTTAAACAAGAATTAGGCTTACAACTTTGAAAACAGGTCGAAATGGTTTTTTTTATGTTTGCACGCCTAGAAAACAACCTCGTGGATCTTTCTTCTTGATTTCTTGGCTTCACTTCTAGTCGTGTGGCTTCTCTTGATCCTTCTTGGCTATTCTTAAAACTTCGTTGTTGTTTATGTTTGAGTTTGAGGTGTGAGATTGAATGGTAAAGGGTTCGGCTATTTATATCCTTAATAATCCATGGAGGCCAAGTTAGCCAGAGTAAGGACCAAGGTGTGATGACTAAGGGCTGCTAGGGATGACAAGGAAGAGCTAGTGTATGAGTGTTGAGAGCTAGAAGACTAGCTAAGCAAGGTGGAGGGATTTTGGGGGGTTCGGTTAGAATGGAGTGACAAGATGGTGATGTAGCAAGCTTGGCGGCTAAGAGTTGAAAGGGAGGTACTTGTAAGTAGCTTGGAGACATAAGGGTGAGGTCATGGAGATGGTAGCGTGCTAGGTTGGGTTTAAAATGGGTAGAAATGGAGAAATAAGGTGGCGGGTTTGGTTTTGAGTTCGGGTTAGGGTTTTAGGGTTTTAAAAACGTATACATTGGAATGGAATGGAGGGAAAATATAATGTAAATGTCATGCATAGTGAGCTTGTACCTTGTGTTGATTAGTTTGTATAAAATCCTTGAGAAAAAATGGAAGGAAAGGGGCTTATTTGAATTCATGCTTCATTTACTTGTACGTTGAGCATTTAAGGACTTATACATTATTTTGGAGGGAAATGTATTTGAATTATATGCATTGATCACTTGTACACTTGCCTTGTTTTCTTGTACATTCATTTTGTATGTATACATTACATATAATTAGGGTTTAGGCATAAACGTAAATGGATAAAGTTCATTTGATAATATCGTCATGAAAACTACGTTAAATAGATAACGTACATGATAAAATGGATAATTGACTTGACATGTTATGATGTTTGCTTGATATAAACATAGATAGAGATAGCATAGGTGGTTGCGTGAGCTCGATTACTTTAGAAATGCAAGTTACGTTGCATAATGAGATAATAGTAATGCAAGTTACGTTGCATAATGTGATAAAGCAAAAAAAATTCCATGTGAAAAGGTGGTATATTATATAATAGATGGGTAGTTACATTGATGAAAATTACGGGTTGTTATAGTATCCCTCCCTTAAAAGAAATCTCGTCCCGAGATTTAGTCAAATGATCGAGTGTAAAAGTTCAGAGATTCATGAAAATAATATTGACAATGATTTCATGAAGTAAGGGATTTGTTCGTAAAAATGGATCACAGATTGTTATATACTTAAGCCTACTCATTTATAATTTTTCACTTATAAAAAGAGGCGTCCCAATTCTTGTAACTGAGAATTTATAAATTCATAGTTCGGTGGTTTATAATTTCCTTATTCAAATGAAGAAGCGTCCTAATTCATTTCAATAAGATGATTATAAATCATCCTACTTAAGCATAAAACATGATATCAAAATGGTGTTAAGTAGAAGATGTTTCCTTGGTGATATGAGTTTCCAAAATCATGAGAATATAATAAGACATTAGTCAATTGTGTTCACAATCCTTGATCTATCAATTAAGTGTCCAAGAAATTGTATAAAACTAATTCAAAAATCACATTTGGAGAACTTGGCATACAATTTCTCCTTCTTGAGTAATTCTCAAGTGACTTGCATGCTTTTCTTTGTTACGGGAGTAAACGAAAATATCATTGAACACTTTCACAAATTTATCTAAGTATGGTTTGCATACACGATTCATGAGATCCATGAATACCGTAGGTGCGTTAGTCAAACCAAATGGAATCACTTGAAGTTCATAGTGTTCGTACCGTGTTCTGAAAGCAGTCTTAGGAATATTTTCATCCTTTACTCTCAGTTAATGATAACCTGGTCTTAGGTTGATTTAATCGGAAATGAAGATTTTAATAATGAAGACGAAGATAATGAGAAATTGTATCATGAAACAACAAGGTATAACGGGATTTCCATTATATTATATTATGAGTAACTTGCCTTCATACTTTACATAGTCAAAATTTGACAAGTGTTGTTATTTATATCTCACAACCTGTGATTAGGTCATAACAAAAGCTACAACTGGAATTAATCTAGTAGTTCGAGGATACTTTGTTTTTGCAGTTCCTAGTTTGATGACCTATCTTGATACAAATCCGACACCTGACAGTGCAAGGTCCTATGTGATGCAGGGTGTACCTTTTACACAAGGGACGGTTTCCATTATACCCATTGGTGGCAGCATAAGTCCTGAAGGTTTCTTGCCTTTTATTCTGCTATTGGTAGTAGTCATTGTTATTGTTACGGTAGTCATTTTTGTTGTTGTTGGTGTTTATTCTATCATCAATCTTTCATTTATGGTCATTGGTTTCTTGTACAGAATTGTGTTTTATTACCTGCTCTATTAACCTCTGGGTTATGGTAATTCTTTCTTCCATTTTCTTAATCTCAGTTTGGGGACAATACTTCTTTATCAAGAGTCTTTTAAATTCAGACCAGGTGGTCTTACAGGCTTCTTTTATCCCAATAGGCTAGGCGAGTGATTTCCACCAGAATAAAGCTTCCTCGGTTAGTGTACTAATAGCGATTATCACTTTGTTTTTCTCGGCACAATTGCTACAAGAAAATACTAATTCAATTCGTTCAAACCAGCGAATGAGACCAACAACTCCTTCCGTACCATTGAAGTAGAAAGGTTGGCAACTCATAAATTTCTTGTAAGTGCATTTCCTTGCTACAAGAGTTTTTCTTGGTCCAGTGTTTCTATTAGTATTGTCATCTGCAGCTTGTGCTTCTAGAGCTGCGGCAACACTATCAGCAACTAGTTGCCAGATGGCATCCTGAGTCATGGCTGGTGCTGTGGATGTTGATGTCCTTTTGAGAGGCATTCTATCAACATAAGACAATACTTAATACGTATGGTATCATGAGTCTTTCCATAAAATGCTTAAAGTTCAAAAATATGTATTGTAAAATGATCCTACTGATAAAGACGGAGTTAGTGATGTGTGAGTAATAAATAACCATGATACAATGAGGTATAAAAGGATTTTATTATAGATCACTTACATATCTTACATCACTAAAACTTAACAAGTGTTGATACTTAGGCTACGTGTATTATGGTGGGATAAAAGAAGGAAATGTCAAAGATCTAGTCTAATAGCTTGGGGTCCTTCCTTGAGGTTCTTGAATTTATGAAGTGTGTCCCAAAAGATTCTCCATATATAACTGGTGGCGAACTTGAATATCCTCGAGAGTTGTTTCTAGGGTAGAAATCCTAAAGCGAACAAAAGCAATCTTATCTTTTTGTCCTATATGCTTCTTTTGTAGTTCAAAAATCTGAGAACGGACTTTTGTAACTTCGGTCTTTAGTTCGTCAAAATCCTTTTGTATGATCATCCTACCATTAACAAGTTTTTCTTCCATTTTCTCAATACGGTGAAAAGAGAGTTCTTCTAAGTAATTCAAAATATCTTCAATTTGTTTCTCATGGTGCTTTAGATGCATCTTGATAGATTTTTTCCTATTTCAAATATCTGAGGTGGGGTAGGAGTATAAACTAAGAAAGATGGTGGTTATAGACTATAGGCTTGTTTTTAAGATGGATTGGACAAATTAGTAGAGGAGAATGATGGAAGATGGGTTTACTTCTTAGTTGGTAATAATTTCTCAAGAACAAAGAATTCCTGGGGATTAAATATTAGAGATGGAGGTAACATAGCAGGTGAAATAATAAGAGCCGGTGGTGAAATAGGTGATTCCTTAGCATAAAATGCTTGCATGTCCTTTAAATACGGATTATTATAGAAAAGTGAGAATGCTGGTGTGATCACACCATCCCTAGAATCTTTCGAAGAGTTAAAAGAAGTGCTTCTCGATGTAGCTGATGAAGCCGAAGTATAGTTATGAATATTCATAGTGGAAAAAGCATTTTCCATATCAAACTCAGATGAAGTGATAGTAGAATGAAGGGACAAAGACATGACTGTAACAATCCAGTGTAAATAACATAAGTTATTTATATAATAATATAGTAGTTATGTATCTTTACATACTATTCCGGGAAATGTAGTGGCATGGAGGACTTTCTTTGGCTAGAAAAGAAAAGTAGTTATAGTTAAGGTTCTAACCTTGTTCTCTATAACCATGGCGCTAATACCAATCTGTAACACCCCCATTTTGATAAATATAGCAGCGGAAGCTAATCTGAGGTATTACTTCATAGTACAACAGTCATAATCATAGAAAACGACTCATAAAGAGACGTTTTGGAAAATTTTGTTATCATTCATTTATTCATCAAAGTTTTTACAAACAGAGGTCCCAAAATCTACAAGAAAACATAAAGTTGAATGATAACAGTTTAGACATCTTCAGTCCGAACCACTCCGTTCCATAAATTACTCAATTACATGAGATAAACATGCTAAAAAGATCAACACAATGGTTGAGTGATATTCATAGGTTTATGATAAACAGTTGAATACAAGTCATTATAGTTCGTGGGTTACATTGTTATACACCCATAAATAGTAATAATTGCAATGAGAAAAACATTATTATTGCATCTAAGCTCATGACACCAACACGTTAACATGAAATCACCATAGTGACATTGGGGAGGAACATAAGCCCTCATGAAAGGTAACTTGCCAAAGTTACCCATTAAAATCAAATATAGTGCTATTGGTACCAAAAGTATAGGCACACCAACGGGAGTTGTCACACCCGATAGATCTATCCACAATATTCACGTTTACTCGCAAGTGACTAATGGTTCATGATTAAGAAGAAATATTGGCAGAAAATGCAAACTTAGGCAATAGTATATCATGATAGCATATAGTAGTAAAACACTTGCATTCATGGTTTATAGCATGTATCCCCCTCACGGGTTTATGAAACATTTAAAAGAGTTAAATGCGAGGCTATGAACTCACCTTAACAGGGAAATATGATTGATGGCAAAAGTATATCAAGTGAAAGTAATGGCTTCGTCACGCAATCTAGGGTGATATGTCAAGTCTTAGTTTGACTGTCAAGACTTCATAATGTTTTAATGTAATTATTTACTTTGATTGAATAATTGTGGCAATATTGCATCATTGTTCGGGCAATCATAATCCAGAGGCCATGTAGTATCGTTTGAGGAGCCAGGGCACTTTAAATCGTAAACCCAGCAAACTCGTCAAAACAAATACCCAAATGAAAACCCATCACATTAATTTCCCTAGTAACGTGATACGATAAGATTTTAAGTTACTTCAAAAGCTAGTCGATGATAAATTACGTTTAATATAATACGCAATTAATTTATAATGCGTCGATCGTTAATTAATAACGATTAATGTGTCAGGTTTTGATAAAATCAAGTTTTATAATATTTATATATATTTTTATCATTTATATAAAATATAATATTTTATATTTTTAAGAATGTGAAAATGACAATAAATAACCTTGATTTATAAATATTTACAAAGTTAATCCTTTTTATATATTAAGTATATATAAATTAAACCTTTGACTTTAAAACTTAGCAAGACAAGCCCTTGGAGTTATAACTTTAATAAAATGACATTTTCAGCCCTTGTAGTTAATAATTTCCAAAAGTTATAATATATACCCCTTGCATGAAAAATATTTGCAAAACAAGTCCAAAATTCATAATAAGGTTTTTTTTTGACTGAGGTTTAATAAAGTTGCTTAATTTTTGTCTTATTTTGTGCCTTAAAGAGCCTAAGGGTATATGGTGCAAATGAGATTGGTCCATTCATGTCTTAAAGAGCCTTAGGGTATATGACATGAATGGTGCCTTGCTTAAGTAGCCTAATAAAAAGCCAAATTTTGGTCGCCTCGATGTGGACTTTATTCTCGATTGCATTTGATCTTTTGAGAAGGGCTAGGAGCTAATTATTGCGTTCCTTACCATACACTTTATTTTCTGAATTAATAAGTATCGAAACAAAAGTCTTAAAGAGCCTTCGGGTATATGACTTAAGTAAAATCCTGAGATACAAAAGGTTTCGGGATTTTTGAGGGAGGAGAGTAGAAACACATTTAATATTTATGAGTAGTGTTAGTGTCATGACTTGTAATTAAGATGATCTTGTTTTTAGCTTAGCATGGGAAAAGGAAAAATCGGGGAAGATGAAAGTTATCTTTTAGAGCTTTAATTGTGCCTTTTTGTTCTATGATCCTAAAGTTACCAATGTGGTAATGAAAAACATTGCATTATGTCCAACACAAATAAATTGTAGTTAGGTAGTGAATAATCAAGAAAAATTAAAAAAAGCAGAAATAATCTTAAAAATGGATGTCGGGTGTTTTATAACTTGTGATCTCTTATCTCTCTCAAAACAAAACTCTTGTACTTTTTCAAGTTTAGTTGGGAATTTTTGAGGTATTTGGTTATAAGGCATGTCGATATTTGCGTGAGCACACATCGTTTAGTTTGGGGAATTTCTGATAAGTGTAGAATAACACATATTATTATGCTTAAAATAACCCAAATAAACCCAAAACGGATCAAAGATGGCAAAAATGTGCTTGTATCTGAGTTTTATGTGTGCAGGCATGGATATGTCAAATATCGCACAAGAAAACAGTCAAAAACGAACACGAGAACTGGATGAGTGATCAAGAAGCTAAAGAATTCAGCCGAAGCCAGATGAAATCATGCCTCGGCCTTCTACAGTCAACTGCAGCTAAACCACAGTCAACCAAAACCAAACTCCATTGTTTTATAAACACAAGGGCTGAATATGCAATTTACCCAAAGTTATTTATATCTTGAAATTGTGCTTGCCAAACACAAGGGCCGGAGATGTTAGTTTCCTCAAGTTATAAAAAGGCCGAGGGTCAGTCCGGGTCAAACTACCCATGGACCATCTCTCAACCAATCATATCAAAAGCCCCAACCCGACCTAACCCATGCCCTAACCCGACTACAAGTAACTTATAATATTTACAGTTACTATTCACTCCTTATTTCCCCCACAATGCGATCAAAAATTCACTCACTCACACACGACACACAAGAACACCATGAACCCTAGTTCTGTTAGCCCCTCATCCCCACACTAATTAACAAGGTTAATAACCCTCTCACACTCCTTAACCATCCTGTCACTATCAATCATCCCTCAACCCATTCCACCCTGGCATAATCTAATGATATGATTGGGTGATGTGACGTGTGTGAGTGTTTACACTCACATAACTAACACACTCATATGCCACATCAATGATCCGGGTTATACATATTTTTAATCTAACGATTGAAATGACAAGATCAAGGAGAGAGAAGAGATGGAGGGCCAAGATGAAAAAGAAAAGAAGGACCTAGAAGATGATGAGATCGAGCCTTGGGCGTTTAACTACCCCCATCATTCCAGCATATGAGTGTAATTTTTAGTGGTGAATTATTTAGTTTATTTTTGTAATAGTTTAATTTTTTCAATTCCGTTTTGAGTAGTTGTTTTATTTTGTAATTTTCAATTTTCGGTTAATTCTTTTCGTGATTTGTAAGAAACTTATTTCAGTCTTTAATCAAAAGTGTTATTTCTTATTAATTTGTTTCCTCATCTAAATTCTGGTCAAAGTGTTCTGTGTTTGATATTGCTGATCTCGATCAAAGGCTTGATACCTTCTTGGTAATTGGATGGATGCTACTGGTATCAAGAGGGTTTAGATTGTTGGTAAGCTTTATAGTGATTAGTTTAGGTTTGTGATTTTGATATAAGGGCTTATGTGGATAGCCATATGCCCACACAGATGATTCCCTTTCCTCGTTCATGTGGAAAGCCAAGGTCACTCTTATTTTTGGTTTACATTTGTTCTTGTTTGTTTTTCTTAATAAGCTGTGTGGATTAGCTAAAATAGTTGATAAGCAGATTTTATAAAGTAGTGGAAATTTGTCAAAGTGCCTTGAATTTTGCTTTGCTTTCATGTAGTTTAGAGATAGTATTCTAGTTGCTAGAGATTATAATAATAAGCTTTTCAGCCTATTTTAAATAAGTTAGTAGTTAAGTTTTTATAAGAGTTGTCTTAAAAAGTTAGTTAATAAGCTGTTTTTTTTATAATATGGATGCTGGTTGTTGGTTGTTAGATGCTTCAGGGGTCAGTTTTGTCCATTTTTATAGTTTCTGTTAGTTTAAAGTTACACAGTTAGTCCTTCGTTAGTTTAAAAAAGTTTAGTCTAGTTAGTCCCAAGTTAAGGGACTATATCTGCCATTAGTTCAAACTTTGTGTGTTTTATAAAACTTTAAATTTACCCCGCCTACCCTTATCTTTCTGTTTCGTCATTTTTAACCCATGTGTTTTGATTAAATTAGTTAAGCTTTTTATAAAAAAATATTTTTATATAATTTTTAGTTTAAGTTTTATTTTTTTTTTAAATTAATTTTCAAAGTTAGATTTAATCATTTAATTTTCAATCCTTTAGTTTTTACCTCGTGGCTCTTTCTTCTTGATTTCTTGGCTTCACTTCTGGTCTTGTGGCTTCTATTGATCCTTCTTGGCTATTCTTATGACTCTATTGTTGTTTATGTTTGAGTTTGAGGTGTGAGATTGAATGGTAAAGGGTTCGGTTATTTATAGCCTTAATAATCCTTGGAGGCCAAGTTAGCAAGAGTAAGGACCAAGGTGTGATGATTAAGGGCTGCTAGGGATGACAAGGAAGAGCTAGTGTGTGAGTGTTGAGAGCTATAAGACTAGCTAAGCAAGGTGGAGGGGTTTTGGAGGTTCTGCTAGAATGAAGTGACAAGGTGGTGATGTAGCAAGCTTGGTGGCCAAGAGTTGAAAGGGAGGTGCTTGTAAGTAGCTTGGAGACATAAGGGTGAGGTCATGGAGGTGGTAGGGTGCTAGGTTGGGTTTAAAATGGGTAGAAATGGAGAAATAAGGTGGCGGGTTTGGTTTTGAGTTTGAGTTAGGGTTTTAGGGTTTCAAAAACATATACATTGTAATGAAATAGAGGGAAAATATAATGTAAATGTCGTGCATAGTGATCTTGTACCTTGTGTTGATTAGTTTGTACAAAATCTTTGAGAAAAAATGGAGGGAAAAGGGCTTATTTGAATTCATGCTTTATTTACTTGTACGTTGAGCATTTAAGGACTTGTACATTATTTTGGAGGGAAAATGTATTTGAATTATATGCATTGATCACTTGTACACTTGCCTTGTTTGCTTGTACATTCATTTTGTATGTATACATTACATATAATTAGGGTTTAGGCATAAACGTTAACGGATAAAGCTCATTTGATAATATCGTCGCAAAAACTACGTTAAATAGATAACGTACATGATAAATTGGATAATTGACTTGACATGTTATGATGTTTGCTTGATATAAACATAGATAGAGATAGCATAGGTGGTTGCGTGAGCTTGATTACTTTAGAAATGCAAGTTACGTTGCATAATGAGATAATAGTGATGCAAGTTACGTTGCATAATGAGATATAGCAAAAAAAATTCCATGTGAAAAGGTGGTATGTTATATAATAGATGGATAGTTACATTGATGAAAATTACGGGTTGTTATAAATGATGATAGAAAAGTCTGTCTAGATTATTTGTGTATTGATCTAAATTATGTTGAAGAACAAAGAAGCAATCTTTTTTCAAAACATAGAAATCTTGTTCATGAACTAAACACATGCAAAGAGCAGCTTTTAGTATTAAAACAAGCAAAACTTGATTTTCTTACCATGGAACATGTAAACACTGAAATTCTCAAAGAGAATAAAAACTTAAGATCTGAACTGAAAGAGCTAAAAGAAATCACTAAAACTTGGCTTAACAGTTCTAACAAAGTAAATCAATGTATCAGTGAATAAATCCCCTCTCAAAAGAAGAAAATGCTGAGAGTTGATCAACTTACTGAAGATCCCTCCAGTTCAAGGCAAAAAGACTTAGTCTTTGTAAAATCTTTAGCTGATGACATAAAAGTGACCATACCTGGTGTTGAAAGACCCTGGTTGTCTGAAGCTGAAGGTTTTATTCTGCCAAATAATGATACTGGTAAGATACTCCCAGCTAAGTTAGAAAGAAACACAATTGATCCTTCAGTTGCCTTCACTGACTCTTCATCGACTAATTATGATTCAGTAGATAAATCTTCAGTCTGTAACACCCCTCTTCCTCTACTAGGGAAGTTGGAAGGTACTGAACCTATTTCTGGACCAAAGACTATCAAATCAATTTTGAAGTCAAAATCTACACTCAAAGCTGAAGCTTTAAAAGGTATCATAATAAATGAACCATCCTCAGCTCCTGCTAAGGGTAAAAAAAGTTCTTCAGCTTCAAAAGTTCACTTAGCTCATGCTGGTAAACTAAAAAGTGTAAAGATTGAAGATGATCCTTCCTTTGCTATTGTAATAAAATAACTTAACAGTCTAAAATTACAAGTTAACAAAAATCATCAATCACAACAAATTCCATAAAATGCACTTCAGAACAAATACAAAACACAATTCAAAAGGAGTTATGATTTATGTGGTTTAAACAATCATCTTTCTGAAAATTGTTATAAAGTTTTGTTTTGTAAAAAGTGTGAGAGAACTAATCATAGAACTTGTGATCATACTAAATACATGTCCACCATGAACATGTCTCAGCATCTCAAAAGTCTGGGTAGAGCATCTTCAAGACCTAACATCCCAAGACCATCAAAATGCTTCTTTCCACCTTACATACACTGTGGTGGTATAAATCATTTATCTAATGAGTGTTTATAGTATCCCATATGTAAATTATGTGAAAGTTATGATCATGACACAAATGTCATAACTGGATTATCTCCTAAGAAAGAGAGATCAGTCCAAGAAATCCTCAACATGGCTTCAAAAGATGTGAAGCTTGTGGTAGCCCAAATCATACCATAACTGATCACTATGACATTGAATGGTTCAAAAGAGGTGAAGCACTTCAAGCCAAAAAGGCTGAAGCTCTAAAATCAACTAGATCTGAATCATCAAATGCTAATAGATCCAAGACTCCCACTAAAAGGTGGGTTTCTAAGCAAAACTAACTATTTGAACGTATTTGTGCAGTGTGACATCAGGAAGCCCATATGGTACCTGGACAGTGGATGCTCAAGGCATATGACTGGTGTCAAGAGTTACCTGCACAAATATATGGAACAACCAGGACCTAAAGTGGTGTTTGGAGATGACTCTACATGCACAACTGAAGGTTATGGCTCTATCAAATGTAATGGTGTAGTTTTTACAAAGGTATCATTTGTAAATAGCCTTAAATACAATTTAATTAGCATCAGCCAACTTTGTGATGCTAAATATATTGTTCAGTTTGATGAGAAAAGAGGAACAATTTTCAACTCTAACAAGGACATTGTTATGAATTCTCCTTGAGTAAGAGATGTATATGTTCTTAACATGATATCTTCTGCTCAAGAATCTTGTTTCTTTGCTAAAGCTTCTAAAAATCTCAATTGGCTTTAGTATAAAAGACTTGCTCATCTAAACTTCAAAACAATCAACAAACTGGCAAAACAAAATCTTGTTATTGGTCTTCCCTCACTTGTCTACTCAAAAGATAAACCATGTTCATCATGTGAAAAAGTAAAGCATCAGAGGGCCAGCTTTAAAACAAAATAGACATCTTCTATCAAGAAATGTCTTCATTTTCTTCACATTGATTTATTTGGACCTGTAACTTATAGGTTCATTAACCATGAAAAGTATACTCTTGTCATTGTTGATGAGTACTCAAGGTACACCTAGGTATACTTCTTAAAGAAGAAAAGTCAAGCACCTCAAACCATCATGTCCTTCATCAAAAGAGTTAAAAATCAAAATGACATCAAAGTCAAACAACTCAGAACTGACAATAGTACTGAATTCAAGAATAGCATTCTTGTCAAATTCTGTAATGAAAAAAGGATTTCTTAGAATTTCTTTTCTCCTTACACACCTGAACAAAATGGTATTGCTGAGAGGAAGAATAGAACCCTCATAGAAGCTGCAAGAACAATGCTTTCGGGATCTGTATTTTCTAAACAATATTGGACTGAAGCTGTAGCCACTGCATGTTACAGTCAAAACAGATCCACCATTATGAAAAGACATCTCAAAACTCCTTATGAAATCTTTCATAAGAGAATCCCAAACATTAGTTTTCTTCACGTCTTTGGATGTCCAGTTAACATCCGCAATCATGAAGATCATTTAGGAAAATTTAATGAAAAAGCTGATGATGGTTATCTTCTTGGATACTCACTTGTCTCCAAGGCCTTCAGAGTCTTCAATACTAGAAGACAACAAACTGAAGAGACCTATCACATCACATTTGATGAAAGCCCTGAGGCTATCAAATTCTCAAAACCTTTAGTTGACAACATCAACATTGTTGAATCTGAAAGATATCCACTTGATGAATATCTTCATCCTTATGAACCTTCTCAAAGGTATCAAACAAACAACAATGATGTATCCTTCATAGAACCCTATGAATGTTCTAAACCGGTGGTTCTTGAAACTGAAGTTTCATCTGAGAAACATGGTCAAACTGATCAAAATGATCAATCTATTCAAAATTATAAAATCTTAAATGATGATTATTCTGAACATTCCAATCACACCAATGATGAAAAAATCATTGATAATCTCCCAAACACTAAAGAGATTCAGATCCCTGAACACTTATCCTCTCCAAATTCTGAGGATACTTCAGCACAAAATACTACTGCAATCCCAAGTCCAAACATACCTATTTCATCAATGGTCACTCCAGCTCCTCAAGACATATGGTCTCAAGACATGCACATTGAGCTGGTAAAATATCATTGGTAATCCAGGGGCAGGAATGCTCACAAGAGCAATGGCCAAAAAACTCAGTGCTACTTCAGCTCATGAATGTCTCTTTGTAGATTTTCTCTCTGATGAAGAACCTAAAAAGGTCTCTGAAGCACTAAAGCATCCTGGATGGGTTGATGCTATGCAAGATGAACTAAACCAATTCGCCAGAAATAAAGTCTAGACACTAGTTCCTGCACCCTATTACAAAACTATAATTGGCACAAGATGGGTTTTCAGGAACAAAAGGTATGAAACTGGAATAGTCATCAAAAACAAGGCAAGACTTGTAGCTCAAGGCTACAATCAGCAAGAAGGCATAGATTATGATGAGACTTTTTCTCCAGTTACAAGACTTGAAGCAATCAGAATTTTCTTGCCTTTGCCACTTACATGAACTTCATAGTTTATCAAATGGATGTCAAAAGTGCATTCCTCAATGGTAAACTAAAAGAAGAAGTTTATGTCAAACAACCTCTAGGTTTTGAGAGCAATGAATTCCCTAACCATGTTTGCAAACTGGAGAAAGCCCTTTATGGACTTAAACAAGTTCCACAAGCAAGATATGAAACTCTCTCAACCTTTCTCACTGAACATAAGTTTGTAAGAGGAAAGATAGGCAACACTTTGTTTGTCTACAAAACACAAACTGATGTGATTCTGGTTCAAATCTATGTTGATGATATCATCTTTGGGAACAACTAGCACAAAATTATGTAAACAGTTTGCCAAAATGATGACTCAAAGATACGAAATGAGAATGATGGGTGTCCTCACCTACTTCTTTAGATTTTAGATTAAACAATCTGAAAGAGGCATTTCTATCAACTAAGAAAAATATGTCAATGATCTGCTAAAAAAGTATGACATAAATGGTTCATCAGTAAAGACTCCAATGGTAACTCCTAACAACTTATGACCTGATCTTAATGGCAAAGCTGTAAATGAGACTCAGTACAGAGGTATTATTGGATCACTAATGTATCTAACTATAAGCAGACCTGACATTCAATTCTCAACTTGTCTCTGTGCAAGATATCAAGCAAATCCTAAGGAATCCCACCTCATTGCTGTTAAGAGAATTTTTAAGTACCTAAAAGGTACTCCCAGTCTTGGTCTATGGTATCCAAAATGTTTAGGTTTTAACCTAAAAGGATACTCATACTCTGACTATACTGGATGCAACATGGACAGGAAAAGTACTTCAGGTGCTTGTCAGTTGCTAAGAGGCAAACTTGTGTCCTGGAGTGCTAAAAAGCATCAATCTATAGCTATGTCCTCAGCTGAAGCTGAATATGTAGCTCCTGCTGGATGTTATGCCAACATACTATGGATGAAAAGTTAACTCACTGACTATGACATCATATATGAGAAGGTACCCATCTTTTGTGATAACACTAGTGCTATTACAATCTCAAACAATCCAGTCCTGCACTCAAGAACAAAGCACATTGATATCAGATATCACTTCATCAGAGATCATATTCTCAAAGGGGACATTGAATTACATTTTATTCCCAATCAATATCAACTTGCTGATATCTTCACAAAGCCTCTAGATGATCCAACTTTTAAAAGATTGATTGTTGAACTAGGTATGCTGAACATTGATTCAAAACCTGACGCTTCAGTACTAACTGAATAAAACTGAAGCTTTAAGGCTTTTATCCAAAATTGAACAAACTTTCATGTTGTGTCAAATCAGTTTTTGCATAAAACATTTAACTTGCTCGAGTAAAGTAACTAAACAATCACATATGTCTCATTCATAGATTTGCATGAGCATGTATGGTTTTGTCGCCTTCACTGGAGCACATATATTGGTTAAGTCAAGAACTGAACAAACTGACATCTTTCCTTTAGTTCAGTTTAGCAAAATAATTTTATCTAAATCTTCAGCTATCTCTCGAGTGAAGTAACTGAGCAATCACATATGTCTCATTCATGGTTTTGTATGAGAACTTGTGGTTTTGTCGCCTCACTGGAAGATTAATGATGATGAAGATTACAATAATCAGTTTAGCATGACATAAAAACCAAACCTGAACCTAGTTCAGCTTTTTGAAAATATCAATCTAAAGGTTAGTTTCTAAAACAAATGTGATTTTCAAAAGTAATATTATTTTTATCAAAATAATTTTCCTTCCGAAGGAAGTTGTTGAACTTTGAAATATATATTAAAAGAGGAAGTACAATAGTTAGAATGACCACATCATTTTTCTCTCACCTACTTTTTCAGTTGAATAGACGGTTGTTCACTGTCCTAGGTGTCAAAAGCATGCTTTGCTGACTTTTATTTAATACAAAGTTTGAAACACATGCTGAAAATAAACCCAAAACATTCCCATAACTTTATAACCTCATATGATAATTACAATTTCTTAAAGGAAATTTTGTAATTTCATCAATCATATAAATCACAACACACCAATCCACTTCACAAAATCAAGAACAAACAAAAACACACACTTTGAACCAGATCCAAAACTTCAAAACCCTAACTAATCCATAATGATAGAATCATCCTCAAAAAACCCTTCAACACCTTAAATCACTCCCAAAGAAGAACTTGTCACTCTTGACAAACCTGAAAGCCCAAACCTTTTCTTACATGCCATTCAGGTAGAATTCACATTTAAGGAAATTGCTTTCACCACCAACAATGAAGTAGCACTGTTATATCCCTCACACCCTAACCAAGACTACTTTAAGGATGTGTCTAACTTCATTTCCAAATGATGTCTAAAGTAAGCATTTACAAGAGCCCCAACTCAATACAAAGAGTACCTGAGTGAATTTTGGTATACGATAATGACCTTAGTAGATTCTAAGGTTTAGGTATCCACTCCCATATGTGGGATTAGAGGAGAAATAGATGTTACTACTTTTCTCAATGCTCTTAGGGCACAATACCTACCCCACTCAAGTATGTATGTTTCCCCACCCCCTATTGCAACTATAAGACCATGGTTTGCAACAATAAGATACAATGGGGAGATTGGGGCAAAAGGAACTCTCAAAAAGATTTTTCTTCCTCCTATGTAGAGGCTACTGATGGGTTAAATCATTCAGTGTTTAGGTAGGAAAACAGGTGGCCTAGATCAAACATCCAATAAGGATGCCACTATCTTGTATTGTCTGGCCAATGGGGTACAAATTGATTATGCTAAGTTAATATAGGAGGATCTAATTCATAAGCTGAACAAAAAGACTAGGGAAAAGATTGTTCCCTAAACTAGGTTTATATCTCTTCTACTTGAACACATGATGCCTAAATATGATAATGAAGAACTCACCATAAACCCCACTCAGGTCTTCAATGTTCACAACTGGACACTAAAGCCAAGCCAACCTAAAGAACCTCCCTTTACTGCCCACATGAAGGCCATCTATAATTTAGATGTGCCTATGGACTCTAAAGCTTCTGATTCCTCTTTACAAACTAAAGAGGTTCCCCAAGGCAAAAAGCCTGGAGCTAAAAGTGGACTCAGAAGAAAACAATCTTCAAAACACACATCTGAGTCCAAGACTGAGGCATCCATATCTAAAACAAGCCAATTAGAAAAAGATACTCAGTCCAGTTTGGCCAAGGACAAGAGCCCAAGCCATCCTTCACCTCCCACGCTTATGGTCGATGAAATACATAAAGAGGCCCAGCAAGCAGCTGGTGGCCCAACATCTTTAGGGGCTACCAGTAAACAAGGAGATCATCCTCAGCTCATTAGTGGTATGTTTGCATATTAACTCTTCTTATTAAACCTGTTTATTTATCTTCTTTCATTTGCACTCTGAGTCTGCATCAGGACATGATGCTTTAGCAAATTCCACAGCTGAAGCTGATCCTGGAATAACTGCTCCTAAGGATTCCATATCTTTAAAATAGGGTATGGATGAAGGAACCAAAAACTACTCATTTGATCACATATTTGCATGATCTATTCTAAGTGTTCTTGTACATAAAACCAAATCTATTAGAGATGGATTAAAAATTGCCCACACTGATTCAGGTGAAAATAAGGACTCAAGAGCTGATGACATCTCCCTCAAAGTCAAAATAGAGGATTTATGAGATCTTATAAAGCATACAAGATATGCCTTCTTCACTCCAGACTCCCCACCAAATGAGCCAATCATTGTATCAGATGAAAGTAAAGAGGAAGTTGCAACAAATAAAGGCACTGAAGCCACCTCTCATGATGTACCTAAAGATACTTCAGTACCCCCTCCTTCATCTCTAAAATTAGCTCAAATTCAAGAGTTAATGGCTCAAGTTCACTTACTTTATTCTTGGAAGAAAGAGTTGGAGCTAGCAAAAAAAAAGTCGAAGCAGAAGTTACCACCATGAAAGCTAGGCCCTCCTATCCAGGCATTAATCAACTAACTAAACATCTGGTAACTTCTTTGAAACCTGAACTTTCCAAACTTTTAGCATCCCATTACTTTGCTAGCTGTCTGCCAACTACACTGAAAAAGCTCCCCTTAAAGATCACTGAATTATCTAGAGAAATTAAAGAGATACATTAGCATCTTAGAGCCATGGAATTAGAGCTGTCTGGGGATCTCTCAGAGATGCCAACAAAACTGGAGTCCTTCACTTCTACTATCTCTAGTCTTTCATCTTAGGTAGCTGAACTAAAGACCATTCAATGGAAACCTCCAACAGAGTTTCTCAAATTTCTAGTTCAAGTTTCTTCAGTTTAAAATAAGCTCAAGACTTTAGATTCTCTTTTAAGTCTTTTACACATGGTTACTGATACCTTGTCCAGGTTTGCCACCGTAGTGAAAAATGCATCTGGAGCTATAAGCATGAATGTTCCTTCAGCAGGCCAAGCAGCTGCTTCACCTACTAAGGGGGAGAAGAACACTAAAGATGCTGACACAAACCTGAAAGATGAATTAATTGATCTTCTGGGCAAATATGTTGTGATACAGTACTACACAAAGAAGCTACTCTTTGATAAATACTGTGATAAGATACTGAAAAGAAAGAAAAACCCTAAGATCACATAAACTGGGAAGTTCTCATAAAGAAAGGCCCTATCACACTAAAAATATATAGGGAAGATGGGTTTAATAAAGTCATCTTAAATCTCAAAGTCAGTGATCTACATTTGGCAGAATGGATAGAAGTACTAAAAGCTTGTCCAGACAAAAGTGAAAAAGGATGGAAAACAATTTATGATATGGTAAAGACAAGAGTAGATCAGCTGACTCAAACTGAACAAGAACTCAAGATTGATTTGAACCAACCCCTCAAAGAACAAGATCCTCTGAAGGAGCTAATTGACTTAGCTAACAAGAAATGAAAAAAAAACCAGTGACTTAAGAGATCATTATAGGTCAACAAAGAAAAACAAGTCATCTAGTTCAGCATAAACAAGAGGGTTGATGTGTGGTTGTCGTAATGACTTCTTTACAAAAAGTTTTATAACTCCCTAGGCAGTGTACCTAATCGTTGTAGTATAGTGTAGGCAAGACTTGGGGGTTGTTATCATTCTCTAGGGGAATAGGTTGGGAAGGCTTAATCATGGTCTAACAGAATTCTAGGGTTTTGAGGAATATTCTTTTTGTATTTTTGTATTTTATGAAAGCAGTAAATTATATATTTGATAGGTGGGTTTTGGTTTTAGCTATTTAAACTAAATAATATCTATGCTACTGGTGAGAATAATATGATAAAAGATTGTGTTCATTTAATCCTGTACTACTTCTTAGATTGCTTCTCCTAGTGTTGTTGCTTTGTTACACTTGTGATAAGTTATGTAATTATTTCCTAAGTCATGAACGAATTACACGAACTCGCCGTCTATTTAATATTCCGTTGAGGCAAAACACAAAGTAAGGTAGTATGAATACTATTACCCGGCCCCCAAGAGTATATTAAATGCATTTGAAATATATTAAGAGTGGATCAACCATATAAGGGGCAAGGTAGTATGAAGACTGTTACCTGATGGTATCCTTTCTACACTATCATGTTTTCCTAGACATATCAATAACAGTACAGACAAAAACATGCATAATCCTCACAAGAAGCAACACCACTAAGATCTACATCCTAGGTTTCATACAATTATAAATGAACAATATTGGAGGTTTAGCCAAGCATGTTATAAATAAAGCAAGAACAATAAATAATCACACAACACATAGACATATTGAATGATTAAATAAACCTTACTTGATTAAAACATGAATTGGAGGAAGTACAATAGGGTTTTAAGGCCCTAAAATCATCCATATCAGCTGCTAAATGAACTAGGGTTTGTACCCTCTTTTTATTCTAAAGTTACACACTCAAAACCCTAAATTCCGATTTGTATATATAGGAAAATCAACGTCACGGCGTCGCGTTTAGTCGTAACGCCATCATAAAAGAGAATATTCTAGATATTGGGTTGGGTCGTGTGATGTGATGTGCGGTTGTCGTAGGACTTCTACACGAGAAGTTTTACAACTCCATATGCAGTGCACCAAATCATTGCAGTGTAGTATGGGCAAGACTCAGGGTTGTTTATCGTTCACTCAAGGAATAGGCTGGGAAGGCTTGATCATAGTCTAACAGAATTCTAAGGGTTGGAGAAAGATTCTTTTTGTATTTTTGTGTTTTATGAAAGCAGGTAAAATCATATATTGGAGAGAGTGGTTTGGTTTTAGCTATTAAAACTAAATAATTTTCTAAACTAACAATGATAACAATAAGATAAAAGATTGTGTCTATTTAATCATGTATTACTCCTTAGATTGCGTCTTCTAATGTTGTTGCCTTGTCACACTTGTGATGATCTGTGTAACTATTTCCTAAAGCATGAACGAATTACACGAACTCGCCATCTACTTAGTATGCCGCTAGAGCAACGCACATGCAAGGTAGTATGAAGACTATAACACAGCCCCTAGGGGTTTACTAAGTGCATGTAAAATACATTAAAAGTGGATCAACCATATTAGGGGGTAAGGTAGTATGAAGACTGTTACCTGATGGTATCCATTATACACAATCATGTTTCCCTAGACATATCAATAGTTATTATTGATAGAAAGCTGGTTTTCTAAAGCCTAACATGCATATCCATCACAAGAGGCAACACCACTAAGATCTACATTCTATGTTTCATACAATCATAAATAAACAAAATAATAGGCTTAGCCGAGCATGTTAAGAATAAAGCAAGAATAATAAATCAAACAACACATAGACATATTAAATGATTAAGTAAACCTTACTTGATTAAAACATGAATTGGAAGAGTTACAATAGGGTTTTTAGGCCCTAAAATCAACTCCTACAGCTGCTAAACGAACTAGGGTTCGTACCCTCTTTTTATTCTAAAGTTACACACTCAAAACCCTACATTTGGGTTTGTACCCTCTTTTTATTCTAAAGCTAAACGAACTAGGGTTCGTACCCTCTATGAGCACAAATCTTCAAGAGTCTTGGTGTTGGTTCGTAATCTCGTCCGTTTCTTCTCCAAATGAGTACAAGTCATGTGTAATTCATCCAAATGTTATCCAAATGAGAAATACCTAAAAAGGAATGATTAAGTACCTATTTTGGGCATAAACACACGATATTAGGGGTTACATGACCCCGAAAAAGTGTATAAAATGACACCTCATCAAATACCCTACACTTGGGATTTGCTTGTCCTTAAGCAAATAGGCTTTTCTATCTAGACAATAACAATATGAGGGGTCATTTTACCTACTCTTTAAAAATATTCTACAACACAACCTTCTAGACCTCGTAATCAAAAGCACAAAAATTATACACTAGCACCTCACATAAGTGTTTGGGATTCTCTTTTTCTCTCGGGTGTATAATGAATTATAACATAAAGGGGAAACAGAAAATTAACACGCATTACTTGTCATAGCATATAAATTACCATATGCTTGGTAAAGGATCAAACCTCCACCGCTAGGTGCAAGTATTATTCATTACTATCTAAGAAGTCTTTTTTTTAAAGGGTTATGGGGTGTAGGTGTAAGATAACATATAATGGAAACAGAAATGGATGGGATACATTTGGGTGGCTTTGGGTGAATTTGGAGTGGAAGGGTTAGCTAACTATTTACACGAATACACTTTGGTTTGGTTGCTAAGCCAATATTCGGATGAAGATATACAAACTCAACAAAACTCTACATCAATCTCTTTCTTTTTCTTTTCTTATTTTTTTTAATAACATAATACATCACATGGGGGTTTATAACACGTACCCCTACACTTGAGCTTTTACATGCTCGATATTTACAATCTAACTATTGACCCGATTTGAGGTGGATCAAAATAACATGGAGATCATTTGAAAAACATATGGGGTTATTGTCTTAACTTTTCTTCCCTATTCTTCCATGAAATAAATACTACCGTGAATCCCAATCGTCCCAAAATTGTATTTACAAGGATAAGGACTTAGCAACCGTGTACTCAATAATTAACTTGGGTTAAAATAATAATGTACTAAAAGTGAGTACATATAAGGTAGGCTAAGGCTTTTTGGGTGTAATGATTGGTTTAAGGGTGACAATGCTCTTCATTAATAGTCCGGATTAACCAGAAAATTACGAGAACTATGAAAAAGGATAGGCTCAGAGGATTGTACTAGGGTATCCTGCACTAAAGGTGAGTGCATGGCAAGGGTGTGGGATAGTTATATGATCGAGGTGACCATCATAACAGTTACAAGTTTAAAACATGGGTTAATCCTAATGCCTCTTTATCAAGCAAATCCTAATACTTACTATGCGGTCTCGGGATGTATCACTAAAACAAGTTCTAGAATTTAATATACTACCGGTACACTCATATGAATTTTACTAACACCAGACATTCCAGAAAAGGTGACGAAGACCACACGTAGACATCCGTAATGACAGAATAGACACATGTGACTGCTCACTCCTTAACTCGAACAGGGTAAAGATAAAATCATCTTGTGTTACCGACGATAGGTACCCGAATTCCTAAAGATCTAAAGGCGAACCTCACATTTTTGGGTGGAATTTTAAGGGTTATTGTGCTAGTCATATAAATTTCTATCTATGGGACGCTAATAATACTCGGTTTTCGTTGGTATGTGTCGTAAAAAAATTTAAATTTTGGTAAAATCACCCTTTTATGCTATGTTTTGATATATTACCCATCTTTTTAAGGACAAAGCAAATGATAAATGAAGAAATAGTTTCTAAGACTTATTTCCCCCTACACTTATTTTTAACATTTTCCCCAATGTTCTTTGAAAGTACCCATTAAAACAGATAAAGGGAAAAGAAAACAAGTAAAAGAAACTAGCACTCTCATGGTTTACTCAATAATGGAGAAGAAACAGGCGATAACTAGTTAAATCATCCTTCGAGAATCATCCAATGAAACTTCCTAATAACTTCCAAGCTTCTTCTCATCAAATATAACCTGTAATCAAAGACAGAGAAAACTATACCAAGCATAAAATGTGCGATTTACCAATATACAATATGAATTTAGGGTTTGACTCGATAGTTAGGATGAAAGAATTGTTAAGCTTATCAGGTTCGCATGTTTATACAGAAGAATAAATATATTAAATGTTGCGCAAGTTTTATTTTCAAAAATAATTAAAAACTTTTAAGTTTTCTGGACCTGGGCATTTGACGCCGTCAGGAAAATCCTAACCCCGTCATAGGTGTCGTGGGGACGGCGTCACTTGTTAATCGTGACGCCGTCTCCACCGTTTGTGAAAACGAATTTTTTGTTTTTGATGAAAAATTTCCTGCACTTGATTCCATATGTTAGTTCCTGTATAAATAGTTGTACAAAACCTAAGATTTAACAATTCAATCATATGACTCGATACTGACGTGAATTAATCTAAATAATTCATTAAACATGTTTGAATATGGATCAAAAGCCGGATAAATTCCCATAAACTTATTGTTTGCAAAATTCCTTTGATTGAAATTAAGATGAGGTTAAAAACAATGCAAAGTATGATTACAAAATAATTCAAACATAATAAAACAAACTATGAAGAATAAAACACACATGACACTCCTAATATGCAGGAAAAGTAAATTGGGTTGCCTCCCAAGAAGCGCTTTTCTTTATTAATGAGTCTTGTTGCTAGACTCGAAGTCGCACGTCATGTATCGTAGAAGTGGTCCAAGTTGATGATCTCCCTTGGACTTTCTCTTTCAGATAGCTTCCTAGTGGTGGGAATTGATTGAAGGGTTTTGGTGAACTCCTCTCCATGAGGGTCGATTATTCTAATCTTAGCATGCCATGCCCCGTCTCCATTTTTTGGTGGTTCGCTCCAGTCAATTGGTTTTTCAATTAGGTCCTCTGACTCCTACATGTTACACTTAATGTTAATGGGTATGGCTCCTAGAAACTCTACCATTCTCTTAAACACAAAGGTATCCTTAAAAGGATTGAGCTTGGTATCTCTAGAAATTTCCCATTCTCCGGGCAAGTGGCAGTCTATGAAGTCTTTCCTAGTGTAGTAAGGGGGTTTTGTGCCTATTCCATCCGTGCTAGGTCGGGGTTTATAGGATTCTCTTTTTCTAAGTATGGTCCAATAAGGTGCTTCCTCCTTACCTAACTTTATTCTTTTACACTGAATATCGACCTATTTATTCCTCCTCCTACTGCTATTTTAGCCATCCTACAATCTATAACTGCGTTGGCAGTAGCTAGGAATCCTCTTCCTACTAGTAAAGGGGTCTTGGGGTCCTTTTTCATATCGAGCATGTAGAAATCATTTAATAGTTTTAGTTTTCCTATGTGGACTTCTACATCTTTAACAATCCTGACGGGGTAGGATTTAGTTCCGTTAGCCAATCCAAAGATATGGTCGGTATCTTCTAATAACCCAATGTTAAGCTTTTTTAAGACTTAAAGTGGGATTATATTTACGCATGATCCTAGATCGGCAAGTGTACCGAAAGGTTTTGAGTCCCCTAGTCTACAAGGTAGGATGAATAGCCCGGGGTCTCCCATCTTTGCAAGTGTTTCTCCTTGAACGAATGCTGATCCGTTTTTTCCTACTTCTAGACTCTCAACGTATTTTTCTATAATAGTGTTATAGATTGGAGCGTGGGATAAGACTTCGAGAATCGGTAGGTTAAGGTGCAAATCCTTAAATTCAACTTCAGGAGTTGGTTCGGGTTCCTCTGGTTGTTGTGGTTCGGTGATTGCATTATTGAAATGCGCCTTGATAGCATTAATTGATGTGGATTGGTGAGATGAACATTGATGATCTATAATTGGGTAAGAACGAGTAGACAAAACTGGATGGGTCCCCAGTTTTGGGTTCTTAACCGTATCACTAGGCAGTACGCCCGCTATCCGATCGGTGATGGCCTTCAACACAATGTCGATTTTGTTAGTCATCTCGTTTTGCTATTGTTTGAAATTGGCTTTAAACTTGGACAGTCTAGCGTCTTGAGATGCCATGAATTCGAAAATCAGTCCTTCTATATTTGATTGATTATTGAAATTTTGAGGACGGTTGTTGAAGGGACGGTTCAAGATCGAACCGTTGGGTTTGAACCGGTTAGGTAGGTTTGAGAAATTGTTTTGGGAGTTTTGAGGTTGTCTTCACCTAAGGTTCGGGTGACTTTTCCATGACGGATTATACGTGTCACCAAGATTGTTTTGCTCGGGCTTAAAGGTATACCACTTACCTCCCGCTTCATCGGTACGCGAGGACGCATATTCAACGAAGGCTTGTTCAGGGTTTTACATGCAATACCGAGTGTCGTGGGGACCACTACAGATTTCACATGAGGTAGTGATTTTGTTCACTTGGGTAGGTTGTGTCAAAGCAATATGAGCTTCCGTCAAGCGTTGGACTTGATTTTCAAGCTGGATAAGATGACGGTCGGATGTACTCGGGACATCTTGAGGCAATGCGATTGCCTTGACCGGCTTAGCGAAATCCATTGGGTCATTCTAACTTTTGTTGTCATAGAGGGTGAGGTCCTCTAATATTTCCCATGATTCTTTGGGGTTGAGATCAAGAAGCTTGCCACCGGCCAATTGGTCAATGGCTCGTCTTGTGACAGGATTGACATGGTCATAAAATTTTTTGACTTGGAGCCAAAGATCGATGCCATGATGAGGGACTTTTTGGAGTAAGTCCTTGAAACGAGTCCATGCTTCGGATAGAGATTCTCCATGATGTTGTTAAAACATCAGGATATCGTTGTGGAGTTTTGTTGTCCTTCCCGATGGAAAGAATTGAGTAAGGAATCGGGTAGTAAGATCCTCCCATGTGGAGATGGATCCTGCTGGAAGGCGTTTAAGCCAATTGCTAGCTTGATCACGTAGGGAAAATTGAAATAAACGCAGGCGTGTTCTTTCCCTGTTTTCACCGTTAAGGTTAAGTGAGTCCACAAGTTTGAGAAAATCCTTGAGGTGTTGGTTTGGATCCTCGGAATGTAGTTTGTGGAATAAGCATCCGTTTTGCACCAACCGGATGGTGTCGGATAGAAGACGTTCCCTTCGGGGAGCTCGATGGTATTCCTATAGCCCTCGTGGCTTGGTCTGGAGTAATCTCCTAGAGTACAGATAGGATTCTTGTCTCCCATAGTGGTTGACGAGAATGGGTTATGAAACATATAACACGAATAAAAGATAGACTACAAGAAAGCTAATGTGCGGGAATTAAATTCTTACTTGAAAGGATTCAAGCAAGTAGAACAAAGCTAAAGTATGATCAATACCTAACTATTCCCCAGGCGGCGGCGCCAAAAACTTGATGTGCGGTTGTCGTAGGACTTCTACACGAGAAGTTTTACAACTCCCTAGGCAGTGCACCTAATCGTTGTAGTGTAGTATGGGCAAGACTCGGGGTTGTTTATTGTTCACTCGAGGAATAGTTTGGGAAGGTTTGATCATGGTCTAACAGAATTCTAAGGGTTGGAGGAAGATTCTTTTGGTATTTTTATGTCTTATGAAAGCAGGTAAAATCATATATTAGAGAGAGTGGTTTGGTTTTAGCTATTAAAACTAAATAATATTCTAAACTAACGGTGATAACAATAAGATAAAAGATTGTGTCTATTTAATCATGTATTACTCCCTAGATTGCGTCTACTAATGTTGTTTCCTTGTCACACTTGTGATGATCTGTGTATATTTCCAAAAGCATGAACAAATTACACGAACACGCCGTCTACTTAGAATGCCACTAGAGCAACACACATACAAGGTAGTATGAAGACTATTGCATGGCTCCTAGGGATTTACTATGTGCATGTAAAATACATTAAAATTGGATCAACCATATTAGAGGGCAAGGTAGTATGAAGAATGTTACCCGATGGTATCCTTTCTACACAATTACGTTTCCCTAGACATATCAATAGCGATTATAGACAGAAAGCTGGTTTTCTAAAGCCTAACATGCACATCTATCACAAGAGGCAATGCCACTAAGATCTAGATTCTAGGTTTCATACAATAATAAATAAACACAATAATAGGCTTAGCCGAGCATGTTAAGAATAAAGAAAGAACAATAAATCAAACAACGCATAGACATATTGAATGATTAAGTAAACCTTACTTGATTAAAACATGAATTGGAAGAGTTACAATAGGGTTTTAGACCCTAAAATTGGCTCATACATCTGCTAAATGAACTAGGGTTCGTACCCTCTTTTTTTCTAAAGTTACACACTCAAAACCCTAAATTCGGGTTTGTATATATAAGAAAATCGACATGACAACATCGCGTTTTAGTCATGATGCCATCGTAAAATGAATCTTCTAGATCTGTGTTTGAGTTGGTGTGGGCTGACGCCGTCTTGAAATGTGTGACGCCGTCACTAGATGAAGTGTGACGGCGTCGTGTATAAGATGTGACGCCGTCTCCAGGCTCTGTGAGCACAAATATTCAAGAGTCTTGGTGTTGGTTCGTGTAACACCCTTATTTTTACATATGGCAGCGGAAGCTAATCTAGGGTATTACTTTATAGTACAACAGTCATAATCATAGAAAACGATTCAAAAGAGACGTTTTTGAAAATTTAGTTATCATTCATTTATTCATCAAAGTTTTACAAAAGGAGGTCCCAAAATCTAGAAACATAAAGTTTGAATGATAACAATTTAGCCATCTTCAAGTCTGTGCCACTTTGTGCCTTAACTAGCACACATAACCCTAAATTCATTATTGAGGATTTAGCCTTTACGTTTCCCACAATTATAACTAAAGGCCTCAAAAATTTAAGTATAGGCCGGTGACTGTAGTAAACTTTAAAACTTGGCTTGGTATATCCACTCGAGACCACAATAATAAGCATTGTTTTTAATAGATGGAGTGACATTTTCTAAACTGGTGAATTTCTAGGATTACACCCAAAAAGCCTATACATGTTGTGATATTAACTAACTACACTGGTTAGTTAATCCTCGTATAAACCCTTTTGTTTACTCTTAATTTTAGAGTAAGATACCTCTTGAAAAACTTGTTGATCCATTCAATTATTTTTCTTATACCAAAAATATTTTGTTTCATTCGCTCTTTTACACCTTAGCTACCATATTATATGAAGTTCTTTGATCGGTTGCTAGGTGCTTTTGTGTAAAGTATTGTATTTTTGTGTCGCAAATGCAAAATTTCTTATTTCGGTATAGGTCGGGGAAATTGCATAATGCAATTGGGTACTGTTAGTTTTAAAGAATCATAGATCCAGTGGCCAGGGACACTCAAACCATAAGATAGCCATGTTTTAGTGAGAGAGTAGAGAGAGAAATTAAAAGTGTAAAATAGAATGGAAAATAAAAATAATACAAGAGTCTTAACTCCTCCATGGAAGTCATGAAGGGGTACTTTTAGTCCATACGTTTCTAAACTATAAAACATTGCCTATTCTAGTCCATGCGTATGTGACTATGATAAACTATGGTAATTCCGTAATGTCGTCACATAAAATGAAATCCTAACAATCTTCCCCTAATGGGACGATATACGAAATTGCTTACAATATTTTCCTAACAAGTACATGCTGAATAAGGACAAGAACTTCCATGAAGCTTCCAATGCTGATGATGTCTTTTGTGGTCTTTGATTTCAAGTGTGCACTCCAACATGAATCATCTTTGTAGTACCTTGTAGGAGAAATATTGTAATAGGCATGAACTAAGTAACCCATACACTTCTGGTTAATGAGAAGCTTCTGAATTAGCTTCCCCCTAATTCATGCGACAAATTCTTCATTTAGAAGCTTTCTTAGCTTCCCCCCGAACCATCAATCCTCTCTTGTGCGATTTCAAAGCTTTCTTTCAAGCTTAGAATAATTAAGTGCACAACGGAATTAGTAGCAAACCACATCAAATATTACTGCTTCTTTGATAATAAGCTTAGTGATTAACCGTTCGAGGAAACATTAACTGGATCAGCAACGTATCTTCTCACGCTTCAATAATTCTTCTCATAACACTTCCCCCTGGAAGTTCAAATAATGCATACTCAAAAGTATCAAGATATCTCTTCCCCCATGTAGTTGAAGTGATGCACCCAGAAGCAACAAGTTAAAAACACTGATTTTCTCTGCGGATATGACATTTGTCTTTCCGAAATGACCTAAAAAGGAAGAAGGTGTGGGCTCTATCACGTGTACTTATTGTGCGTTCTGGTGTATCCACTCCTTCCCCCTTGCTAGTTCAATACCTCCGAATTAGCAAAACCTTGTAAGCACATATACTTGAATACTTGTGTGAATAATAAATTAGCTCAAATCAATCCCGTAAGAATCAACTGTTGATCAAATTTCTACTCATAAACTCTCCATGACTATCTTTTTACCAAGCCCTTTGTAGGCTAGTTGAAGTGACCATTAATGGACTAAACCTGATATACCATACTTGAAACTGAAGTAGAAATCCCCGTTCTTGTGACTTAAGCTTGCACTAATGTTGGATGAACGGTGTAGAGAATTTGGGGCAATTAAATCTCTAAGTTCACACTTTACCCCTTTCATGAAGTCAAAATCATAGCACCAAAGTCAATTAAGTTCCGGATATGCACTTTTCTTCCTCCATGATAGTGATGAAATAAATTGCAACACCAAAGTCAATTAAGTCCCGAATGTAGACACTTTATCCCGCTATGTAGTTGAGACGGTAACACCAAAGTCAACTAAGTCCCGAATGTACACATTTATCCTACCAGACAAAGTATGAGACTATAATCATCGCTTGCGATTATCCACATCATCTTCTGCATGTGACATTGAGCACTACAACGTACCTCCTTTAAGTGATAGTTATTCAGGTCTTCAATCAACCACCCCGACTTCTGAAATAACTAGATAAGCCATGTCTTCATCCTAAATCGTAATCCCGAGCAAGTCATCTTCGTTGAGGAGGTAGAAAGAACTGAAGACGAAATAAGTACACGCCCCCGTGAAATTCAACTTTAATCTCAATTAAGTGATACCCAATCAACTTCGTAGTCACTTTTAAATTACATATCAAATCTATCCTTAAAAATTAAAGTTCCATGATTCTTTATAAAACTTGATCCCGGTCTCTTACACATTACCCAACATGTTATTGTTTTAATACCCTGAATAATCCATTAAATACCCTGCTCAATTAACAAAGCATGGACTACCCTCTAATCCATATACACAACCCAACTTGTAATAACAAAAAATTACCAGCCCATGTCCCAATACTCGGCCCATGATTTCATTGTCTCGGCCCAATATTGGGTTATGAAAAGATCTGATCCAAGAAATGAATTAGGGATATATAAGAGATGCAATCCCTAATTTTTTTCTCACACTAACATTAATTCTCCTCATTATACATCCCCCCTTTTTTATCAGACTCTCAAAAGCAATCGGTACACCACCAACAAATCCACTGAGTATCTTCCTCAAATACATATATCACACATCTTCTTTCCATCCATATCTTAGCAAAACCACATATAATAATCCCAATTAAGACAAGTCATCCCTGTTGATCATATTTCTTGAACCAGTCAACAAACAAGAAAATCTTCAATCCTTTTTGAATACGTGGTAAATATGATGGCTTCAAGATCCTTTGGAGGGTCTCAGGTAGAGTCAACTTGTGTTTGTGGTTTCATTGAACGAATCAAAGATAGAATGTAACATGATTGTTATACTTCTTCTTTAATTTCGAATATAAAAGAGAGAGTTAATCTTTGCACAAATCAATGATGATTTCCCATTCGTGTTTGGATCTTAAAAGGTCTATGTTGCATCACACGAAAGATAACTGCGATATGATCTTTGTTTTTATGTTTTGAGTCATGAAGATGGAATATTTGTTGCGAAATAGGGACGATAAGATAGGTTTAGTTATGGATTTATTGTTGAGGCAGTGATGATGGGGTTTAGGATTAGTTTTGTTGGATTTGTGTTGTTGATTGTGGTTGTAATTGATTATTGTTGAGGGTGTTGTTGATGTTGTGATGATTGTAGTGGCTGAGTTGGGTTGATGTTGTGGTAATATGAAGGTTGTTGATGTTTAAGAGTCTGTGTTATTCTTTTCTTGTTTCTGCCTTCTTTAACTCGTTTGACCAACTCACTTGAGTTGACTAAGTCAACTCGGTAATTACCGAGTTGACTCGGTCTGGTCATGGTCTACATATTTTGCAGGATTATGACAAATTTTGTTTTGTTTCGAAAAATGTAACATTTCGCAGCAATATGTCAATACATATTTTGCATTAACCTGTATTACATATTTCGCACATGTATTACATATTTTTCACAATGACCCACCTACTTATTTCGCACACACAAAAAGAATGCATATTTTACAGTCTTCAAATCTTCAAATAAGCCAAGAAAAATAGATAAGCAAGGACGAAATAAGCATAAATAGACTAACAGGTTACTTCCGTGGCTTTTTCTACCAAACTAAGCAACGAAATAAGCTGTGGATAAGTAGTGAATAAGCCAAAAGCATGAGACACAGACCTATCATTAAACAGTGACAAAGGACAAAATTGATAGATTTTATAAATAATGACAGATTTGAGACACGGAACCCAAAAATCAAATCGACCTGACCCAAGAATGAAACCTAGGCTCGTGATACCAAATGTTAGTTTTAAAGAATCATAGATCTGGTGGTCGAGGAGACTCAAACCACAAGATAGCCATGTTTTAGTGAGAGAGTAGAGAGAGAAAGTAAAAGTGTAAAATAGAATGGAAAAGAAAAATAATACAAGAGTCTCAACCCCTCCATGGAAGTCATGGAGGGGTATTTATAGTCCATACGCTTCTAAACTATACAACATTGCCTATTCTAGTCCCTGCGTATGTGACTATGATAAACTATGACAATTCCGTAATGTCGTCACATAAAATGAAATCCTAACAGGTACGTGTATGAAATTTCTATCTACGGTTAGGTCGGGAAAATTGCACAATGCAATGGAAATGTGAAAGTAGTGTATATTTTTAGTCTTAATTTTTTCAGTGTGTTTTACTACTTTCACAATTATCTCTACTACTTTATAAAGCATTTAGCACATTCTAATTTTAGAAGAAGTCTTAAAAATTTTAAGTAAAAAACGTTTCTTTTTAGGAAATATTTATGTTACATATGCAAAAAAGTTAATACACAGTGAATAGAATTATAACATATGCTTATTAAATGAAATTAATACATACAAATGAATAAAATTGTAACAACTTATTTTAATCAATGTGATTTAATAGCCCAATTAAAAAAAACTGTAACAACCTCATTTAAAAAAAACTGTAACATCTCACTAATATCAATAGCCCAATATAAAAAATACTGTAACATAATATACTCGTAAGTTCATCCCATCTCAACCACCCCCGACCATCCTGACCACCGCACACACCGGCCCACCACCACCCACGAGCCGAATATCACCATCCTACTATCATACACGTTTTTCGAGGTATGTATGACTTTTGAGGTATTTCTCGAGTTCTTTTAATTGATTTATGACTATTATCAAGTTTAAAAGGTTTTCATTTATAGACTTCTAGATTTTGCTTGTATATATGAGTTTCTATAAACATTTTTGGCATTTTTTCTTACAGTCGTCA